>JAJPUD010000625.1:459211-586711 GCA_023553655.1 Myrmecobius fasciatus | reverse complement strand
TTTAGCTCCTGGCAATATTTAGGCCTCAGGGAGTATGTTATTTTCAGTTAGCACTCTGGCAGACTTTATTTACATAAATTCCCACTTTGGCTGCTATACACGTGCCAAACTTTTACTACTGTAGTGACCGAGGAGAAGACCCTTGTTTATTTACATTTGAAGCTCTGTTTGTGCAAACAACCTTTCATTGTTAAGTGCCTGTAGGCCTTTCATTTACTTCATGTCCAGGGGTGCTATTTACCTAGAGCCATTGTCTACTACAATTAACATTTACATTACAAAGTGTGTGGTTTTCTTTCTCAAGGAGGTTCAATTAAGGCAATAAGATGTTTGCTGGGGAAACCTATTGTTTACTGAAAGCACTCAATGGAGTCAAATTACTTAAGCTTTCTCCTTCTTCTTGGTCTTTTATGTAAATGTGTTAAATATAACATCTAAGGAAAATAAACAATATTATAATTATGTGTTTGCCATTGTCATATCAAAGTTGCTTTGTACCATACTAATGTTACATGACTATCAATCAATAAAATACATTTCAATTTTTTTTTCTGTTCCACTGCTCTTCTGAAACATGTCCCAATTTTTCTTTTTATATTGCACATCAAACTTCTGACATTTTGTTTTTGTGTTAAAGGAAGTATTGTATATCGGCTTGTGTCTGAACAGGTTTAAAAGATCATCTATAAAATGACCTTATAATAAGGTGATATTTCTTTGAAATTTGAAATATTGCAGTGGCTTATAGATTTAAGTCAACAGAAGTGTAAATATCAGTTAAGTAGTTCTTTGAAAGCTAGTTTTAACATTGGCAGAAACCGGATCAAGTTTATTTAGCATACCACTGCATTGTCAAACAGTTGGAGTGAAGTTGCAGGTTGCGTGAGTATGCATGTTAACTAGTGGGAACCAAGGCTTATTCTTTGTGAAAGGGGAGCAGCAGATTGCTGTGCAAGGCCAATGTTAAAAAGGCAGCTGAATTTAACACCATCTGGAAGAAAAGATCCCTTCACGACTTTCTCACACCGTCAGACAAAACTAGTGTCTCTTGTTCTGAGCCCTTGTCTATGCAACCATACAATACTGAGTCATTATACTTTTGCTGAGAGAAAATTTGAGAACACAATATGGGTAACCAGTGAATGACCAAGTTTCATTGTGCCCGCTTAAGTCGATTGAAATCTACGTCTAGAGCAATGAATGGCAGTATTGTTTTCCTCACCAGGGCTGTACTAAATGTCAGCACAGTGTAAAGAAAAACTTGAAGTCTGCAAATAACTTACCAGATCTCAATTATAATATTTTCCCACACTAGAACTAATATCATTGCCAAGGGGTACAATGCAGGAAATGCAAAAAAAAAAAAGTCAAAAATAATAAATGTACTTAGAAGTTATTTTAGTAAGATAAATATTTTAATTTTCTGATGGATAGCAACTTGAATTCAGTTTGTGGGTTGGATTAAGAGGTGGAATTTATTACAGAGAAATTCATATTACAAAGATGCTTCTTATGTAATTAAAACAACAAAAATACTTTATTCCACTCTCTGCCTCCCCCTTGCCCTTCCTGCCCCCTCAAATAAATAGTTGCTGTTGTATGGTCCCTATTGCTAAAGTTCAGCATGAAACTGGTAGTGTGTATCGATGTGCTGCCAGCTCAGGTTCTAGATTGTATTTTGACAAATGGTGCTCTTCCAAAGTTTAGCATTATGATTGACGTTGCAAAGGGACAGAGCAGACATACATCCCCAAAGATATGCAAGGCACTGTTTAGAGCCTCCTTATGTGGATTCCCGTGCTTTTAGAAACACTTCCCCTTTTGAATTAACTTTTTCATTTACCATTTTTTTCCTGTTATTTTTGCAAATCAGTTTTTAACTTGAGGTTTAACATTCATATAAACCATTTGGCAGCAAATAGTTTAGAAGAAGGAAAGGAAACAGTTCAAAAAGATTACAAGGAGTTGATTATATATGTTTTATTAGGATGTCTGTTTTAAATATAATTGACTTTGCAATCTTCTTATTGTCACCAAGTGTCGCATAGTTCTTAACATGTACTTGCAAAACAATGAGTAATTGCTGTTTTGCTGAATAATACATCTGAGTTGCCAATGTCAAACATGTTATTTTGTATATTTCTAAACAGGAATGTTAACTGCAGGTTTTGACATTCAGCATCTTTTCAGGAAGTACTTAGAAATAGACCATTAAAATGATACCTGTACAAAGTAAACAAAGATAGAGCATGACCAAGATTTTTATTAATCCTCTTTAACTAACCACAACATTAGTAAAGAAAAGGAACTCAATGATACAATGATTAAAAAAAATAACTTTAACAGAAACTAGATTTAAAAAAAAATCAAAACAAAACAAAAAGGGAAATCCCATAATAGTGAGAGGACTGTTTCAAGGTTTGTGAATGGGCATATTCGCCAGGGCATCAACCCCCTTTTGAACTTACCATTAGTATGCATTGTAATGAGACAAATGCATTATTTATATTTTCAATGGTTTATTTCTCAAAATGTTTCTCTTTCATTGTTTTTAAACAGTGCTCATATATTTTATATGCTATTATAAAGCTTTGGTGCCTTCAAAAAAGAGATGAAAGTGAAATTCTATTTTATTTTGTGTGGTCTGATTGTTTTGTTTTTTTAAGAAACCATTGAAATAGCCAGCAAATGGATGCTTATTGTCTTTGCAGACTAAATATAACTAATGAACATTACAGGAAATATTTACTTTTTAAGAACAATGACCTTTAAAAACTCAATAAATAAGAGTCTTATGATGGTTACAATTTTCTTAGGCTTTGTACTATTTAGACTAGCATTATGACAGGGGAAATTAACTGGAAAATTTCCTCTGCGTCTCCCTTTTTCATTTAACCAATAACTAAAACACACTAAAATAGGTATATTACGTCCAGATTAGACTTTGAGACTAACCACCACTCAGTTGAATTTAACAGAGTGAACCTAGTGCAAAGAAGAAAATGTAATATTTTAAACAAATGCTCCGTCGAAAGTTTCAAAAGTGAGAATTCACTTCTATTAACCGTATTAAAGAAGTATTACTGTGATTGGACTGGCACTGTCGTTTCTTCAGTGTCTGAGATTTTAACAGGTGGCTTTGTTAGCCTGCTATTCTGCTCATCAGTCAGCATAAGTTAAACAACAGAAGCCAGGGAGATTCATATCAGCTTATAAAAGAGATTTTAGTCTTTAGAATATTTTTTTTCTTCCTCTTGGGGACTATTTGACTTTCTTGTGAAATTAATAGCCAGAGATGGAGAATTGAAATGAAAAGTATATTGGTGCTGTTATTATTGCTAATAATGACTTTGCTGACGGCATGCCCTTGGTACAGGGTAATATTAGGTAGTGTAATTTTTTTTGTCATTGTCAGGCCAATAGTGAGAAATCTTTAAAATCTGTATACAGTATGGACATTGACTCTTTGGGGAAGATAACTAGTTCTAAGACATATTTATTTAAAAGAAGCATCGCTGGGTTTGGTGGCTAGATAATTTAGCTGAGCAACAGAACAGTGTTTTATTGGGTTCTAAAAATAGATGGGCTTAACAGCAGGATTGCAAGGTGCGTGTCATGGGAGGTGGATTGAGGATAGAGTAGACAGCAACAGCAGAGGCAGCCCGCCCGCCGCTGGGCAGCACAACACCGCTATGTGACAGTCCCTAGCCTGCCTTCTATTGCAGCAGTAGCGACTCTCCCCTAGCCTTAGTGAGCGCCTCTGATTGGTGTTTCCCCGGAGACGGACTGCCAGAGCTTTGCGAGCTTGTGCGCCGACGCGCTTCCTTACCAGTTAGCGGTTCGCGTGCTCGTCTCCCTTCTCGGGAGCGCGCTTCAGCTTGGGAAGTTGTGATCTCCTCCTCCTCCTCCTCCTCCTCCTCCTCCCAAGTTCCGGAGCATCCAAGTTTCTGCAGTTTCCCCTCCCCCGTCCTGCGTTTGCTGACTGCTTAGCTTCTCTGCGCAACTAAGCTCACTCTTGATCAGTTTCGATCTCCTCTTTGTATTGTAAAGTGGAAATGCTTTGATGATCACTATTCTATCTTCCTCTCTTTTTTCTTTCTTCTTCCTCCTCTACCACATATACACGCACGAAAGCGTACACCCACACACACCCCCCCCCACACACACACCTTGAAGGAGTTTTTGACCCTTTCCTCTCTCCCTCAGCTATCAGATTGCAGAGTAATTGAGTTGTGGTTATTGATTTATCTTGATGTCACACTGTTTTTTATTCACCCTGGAAAATCTTTTAGCTTAGAGGCACGGGATAGAAAGCAGGCTTTGCTGGGTGGCATCTCCCGATCCAATTAGCCACAGGGCCCCTTCCTTCGGGTAACAGAGAAGGTGTGATTAAGAGCTCCTTCCTGTATCTTATTTTCTCTATTTCTTTACCAATCTCCTTTATCCAGTAAAATATAAATTGCGTTTATGAAGATTTGGCAAATATGATTTGCTGCAAGCTATTACTAATGGAAAGAAGGTACCATGTAACTTTCTTACAAGCAGGCTCTGTGTATATGTGTCCATATTGGGCCATTTAGTGTTAGGTACGTTATATAGCAACTCTTTCTTCTTCCTCTTCTCTCCACATAAAAGCTCATTGCTCATCTTTCCACCATCAGATTTGCTATAAATTTTAATCTCCTTGTTTGGTGGGTACAGTATGTATTTTTTAAGAAAAACTTATTCAGAGATTACTTAAAAAAAAAAAAACTGGGTCTTAAGCACTTACTAAAGCCAGTTAATAACATCATGCATGGACATTTAAACTTGTTGTAAGTTCCAGAGAGGATTAGAGAGAAATCACGCTGTGCGCAGCTAATGATACCATCTTAACTCTTTAACTGGGAGCTAAATCCACCTCGTCTGGCGCACGAGCTCCCTTCTCTTCGTCCGTCCCGCGTGAATTAAGGAGGAAAGAGGAATATCGCAAACAGCTTGACACTTGCTCTTGGAAAAGGGAGGGAGGGGGAAAGGGAGTCATTTATTTATTGTGAGTTTCAGGTAAATATGCCTATTAATTGTGTCACTTTTGTAACTTTAAAGTCGAAGGTGAACGTTACTATTCTTTGCTAGAGCATTAAGGGCCAGCAAAGAACACCTAGCGCCAAACTTCTTAATTCATAATGATGGGCTTAATTCGGCTTGTAAGAGAATAGTGAGGAAGGTTTATTGTCTACATACAAAATTGTGTTTGAAGTCAACACTAAGGTCTGTAGCATGTTCGGGTGGATAGTGCTTTAGTGCCTTAACAATAGCCGCATTTTGCCACTAGTTCCCAAAGTAGCCAGTCATTATTCCCTTTCCCCAAAGTAGTTATCCGAAATTTAAAACAGATAAACCTTGACACAAATGGTAAATGATACTTACTCCGATGGCAAGTTTCAAGTTGATTACAGTTTTAAGAGGGATGGATGTGAGTTTGCATGAACTTTCTGACAAGACAGATTAGAAATAGTTTTAGCAAAATGTTTTGTAAGTGTTGGTACATCATTAAAACACGCACACATACCAGAATATAATGTTCTTTTGATTCTGTCACTAGGTAGCTGACTGTGGTCTTGTCTTCATTTACTGTTTCATGCTCAAATACTCAATGACATAGGTAAACGAGTGTTTAATTGCAATCTCTCTTTTTGCTAGTTTCTTTTGAAACCTTTAAAACTCAGTAAAAGGTGCATTTCTGTTTCCCCGGGTGATTGGGCAGTAAGTAATTGGAAAGCAATAAGAATTGATACTGATGACTTTGCCTATTGGATTCTATGATTCTATGATCTACCCAGAGTTAGATTAAAGGAATTCCTTCAAGTCAGGCACAAAAATTACTCTCAGCACCTCATACGCTGAAGAATTAAAATTTTTGTTTTTAAATAGGATGAGGGAGTGAGAGGTTTAAGGGAGTGCTGAAGAAAGTAAGATTTCATCAGAAATGAATAGCCCTGGAAAATGAAGTTTCTTAAAAGTTTAACACAGAAGGTAGATAATATTATCAATGAATAAACTTATTGAATATGGCTTTGATAAGAATACCAGGCCTAGTTTGGTGAAAAACAAGCTTAACATTGCTTTGAGTATGTTTTTTGTGGGCATAGTGCTTTCATGAAGACAGAGTAAAAGATTTTAAGCAATTGCAAATCAGCACCCCACACTTACCTGCTGGTAGAATTCACAACCAAAGTACAGCTAGAATGAGGCTGTTTCTTTTTCTTCAGTTAAGTAAAAATTCAAAATGTACTTGTAAATTCTACCAAAAAAAAAAAAACCCTATTATGCTTTAATCTGTGTTAGGAATTGAAATCGAGTTTGGTAGACATGTCCTGTTGTAGAAAGCACCCCTCACAGCGTTTATGCTTTGCATACAATGGGCACCCAAATATGTTTATTTGATTTTTTAAAATTCATGCTCAAAGGACATGATGGACCAATGTTAGACTTAGATGTGAAGAATATAAAGTTCAATAGAAAAAAGTTGAAGAGGTTGAAAATATACTTTCAAATATCCTGAAAGCAGTTGGGGAAACCTTAATTATCAAGTTCTTAAGACAGCTTACAAATAGTAAATTTTGGGGAATGGATTATATATTTTTGAAAATAATTTGATACATATTCATCTTTCTGGTTTCATAAGTAACTAAAGATATATTTTCTTATAACTATGTGAAGTATATCTATGAGATTAGAAAGTGTCAATATTATTGGTAAAATATTCTGGAGGAAAATAATTTTGTAGAACTTAATTATCTTGTCTTACAAAATGGTTCTTAACACACTTCCTTAGCATGGATATAGATTTTCACAAATGTCTCAAAATAAAGTTAAAAACTGCTTAGTGGCTCAGTTCTCTACCCTGAAGACTAATGCTCAATTAGAGTCTGAAGTCTGAGTTTGCAGATATGACCTGGGATTGCAATGATTCAAATAGCATAGGGCAAATCCTGCATATATTTCTGGCCGATTTGTCTCAGATGGACTAGCTGCTAAGGAAGGATCCACAGCATGACTGAGCTAACAGAAAGCAAGTCACCTCTTCAATAGGGAATCCCTCCATTTGCATTCAGTGCTCACTGACATGATAGAGGACTTGGGTTTCTGTCATTTTTCTGGACTTCAGCCTTAAGATCTATATTGTCATTTCAAAAAAAATATATAAAATAAGCCAAATATTTAGATGCTAATCATCATCCCTGTGCTAAAACTATTTCTTTACCAACTGGAAATGTGAAAATTAGCACACTTTATGTGAAATTTCATTTTAGAATGTTCTGTTAAAATGATGTCTGTTAATGCTGACTTTTCAAATTCTATTTTGTAGTTAAAAGTTGCATTCTACATAAAGCGTAGCTAAGAGAAAAATATATTTATGCTTCTATCATTTTTAAGTAACCACATACTGGATTACTAGATATTAGAATATCTTGTGCATCACTACATTATTAACTTAATTTAATGCTCAGAGTCATTACCACATTCATGGGTGTCTTTCTGATATCTCTCCAGTCCACTGGATTTTGAAGTGTGATTATGTAAATTTTTTACTGATAAATAAATGACTATAATTGTAGTTGAAATACCACTCAAATTCTTAAGACCATGGCATCTAAATAATATATTATGCATTCCTTAATTATTTATCGAGACTAATTCAAAATAACTGTAGGGCAAAGCATACATTTATTTTTAAAAAGCACCCCCTTTTTTGCACCAGATTCAAAAATGTTCCAGATGGCAAAAAAAAAAATATTGGGTGGGGATCAGCAAGAGGTTTGGAAAGAGAAGTGTACAAAAAGAAAAAATGTATCCCTCAATTGTAAAGTTCTAGATCAGTTCACTAACACTATCTCAAAGATGGCCATTTCTGAGGCGTTAATGCCAGTCTGGTGGTAGATGAGTTTACACAGAAGTATTTTTTAAAAATATGAACAGAGGAAAACTTAATTTTAAAAAATATGTATCCCTCCAACAAATCACAAAATGAGATCTCCCTTTCTCTTGCTATTTTATGAGTACAATAGAAAATTGCAATCTTTATAATTGTATGGAAAGATTAAGGCTATACCAAACAGATGGTGCTAAATGTAAATTATAGTTAGCCAACATTCAGCTTAGATGTTTAAAAAAATCACAATAATTCAATACTGGATATTCAGAGTGTCTAATAGCGTAAGACTGATTTAAAAAAATCCTGTTTGACTATACCTTTCAAGGCAACTGTGTGTATATGTGTCTTACCTGTGTCAATTCTAATTGCAAAATCTACTCTAATCAGTGTAGAAATCATCTAAAGAATTCTAAGTTCCCTGTGCTATACTCATTTCTTTTTTATTCTGCAGACTGGCCACACCTTATCTAGCTGCTAATGAAATACAGGAGATTGATTGCATAAAATCTGTAAGGGAATAGTTACTGTACCATATATAGTAAGCCCTGTTTGGTGCATTAGCATTTTGCCATTTTATGCAAATTCAGGGAGAAAATGACTCATGTATATGATTTAAAATGCATCAGCAATAACTCATACCATCCTTATAAGAAAAAAGAAATTAAAAATTCATTAGAAAACTAGACTGGTGTCACGACATGGTTAAAACATTATTAAAGCATATTTCAATGTTTTGCTTACACCAGTGTTCTCATCATGGTGCCACCATTTCATGACAAAGGCCGTAGAGGAGAAAACATTCAACTTAAAATGTCTGCTGGCACACATCGCTGGATTTGTGTGTCACTAAACAATGAGCGAGCATAGCCTGGAATGCCAACTATTTAATTAGCACTTTTGGAAGCCATGCATAGAAAATAGCTCATTTACATGCATCTGCTTAGTGATTATTCCCATAAAAAGCTACCAATTTTTTGTTTAATATATCGAGCATTCTACTACTCCACCAATGAAAAAATAAAAACACATTATTATTTTAAAACTGAGAAATTCAGAGATTTAATTAAAACATGCAAAAGTCTTGATATTTCTCTTCAAGGTATATTTTAATTATTTAATTTAACCTTAAGTGTGCCATAAAAGGCTGGATGCAAGTAATAATTAAGAACTTCAAAGGCCAACGGAAACCCTCTAACGGTCCTTGGTTTAATTAAAGGCTATTATTAGAAAGCTCTTGAATATACAGTTACATTTAATGACAAGTGGTGACTAGTAAATGCAGCATTTGAAAGATGTGTCTTTTTTCAAACATTAACCATAGATTCTAGAAAGCATTTTTATATATACCATTTTTAATGTAAATGACATGTATTTCTTTAAAATGCATATTTATCTCATTTCTAAAATATGTCTCTTCAAAATACTTTATTTTAATTTTTAACCAATTTTCTTCTGGTCTCTATACTTTTCATAAACAAAAATAATGTTTCTGGAAAAAAATAATTTAAATGACTTTAGCAATGTGAACATATTTTTCAAAGCCATTTTTGAGTATGTGAGTATCTAGGTACATATATGTGCATGTAGGATATATATAGGATATGTATACATCTCTGTGTGTAAAAAGACATATCTCAACATGATAGATGATCTCACTGTAGTTTAAAATATAATGCTTCATTTGTAAATCTAATTGTTTTCTGACCTAATTCATAATTAAGAAAAAATCAAGAAACTATTTCTACAAAATTCATATCCATTTCATTTATATGATTAGACAATAGGCCAAAGAAAACAGATAATAACAAACACATTTTAGAATGCAATAATCTACATACAAAATTTATACCCCTTTACTATAAAATTCAAATATATAAATTTTATTAGAATACTTGGGGTATTCATTTATTTGTGGGTTTGGGAGTATTGAGATAAAATGCAAGACAATTAAATAATTTATACATACATGTGCATATGTATTATCAATTAAAATAAGTTTTAAAAGGTTTTAAAGTCTATTTGGAATACTGTACAAATCTTATTTTATAATTAAATTTCCCAGGTATGCATATAATACAAATTGACATATGTAATATAAGGATAAAAATTTAACTCATGAGTGACTTTTATATAAATATCTTAGCATTTCCTGTATTTACCAGAGTACAAATCACTAAACTTGCAAAGAATTCTCTGGTCATTTATATGTGAGTGTGCATGTATATTTATATTGCCCTTTGCATGAGAAAATTATGGCATCGATAGACCATTAGTATGGCATATGCTAGGGCTTTTATTTTCCAGTAATGAAGATACTTTTGTGCAGATTAATATCCCACTTTTTTCCCCTTTTCCTCTCTGTGACAAAAGAAACATATTTTTTGTTTTGTTTGTTTGTTTGTTTGTTTTTTTAGGTGACTGGCCAAGGTAAGACATTCATCCAGTAGTCATGGAATAAAGCCCTAACTGTCCCTCAAAGGGATTGAACCCCACACTCAGTAACAATAATAATCTCTGACCAAACAGATGAAACAGTGCATGATGATATGTTTTTGCATTTTAGTTAATGTGGGTGTATTTTACTTGACTTTGATTAGTCTATCTAATCTGGGATGATACAATACTTCTAAATCAAGAAAAATGGTTACATTTTCAGCTAATTATAGAAACAACAAAGGCAAGTCATTTCTCCTCCTGTCTAAAATAATCCTTACCTGTAAAATAATGGTGATAACTTCAAGTGGGTACAATGGACCTAAATGATTCACTGTGTAAGTAGAAAGTGAACATATGTGTTTTAAGGAATGGTAAATTTCAACTGCATTCAACAAGCATGTAGTAAGATTCTCCTTTATAGGGGAAACTGTGATAGATATCAGGGATGCTATGGTGGAACAAAAATCAGCTTTTAAGGTATTTGCATTCTGCCTGGGGAAAAGAGGGGAAGGGAAGATGCAAAATTAATGTAAATAAGTAAACACAAGATAATTTGAGGAGGGAAAGAGCAAGAGAATCAGGAAGATTTCCTGTAGAAGGTAGCATTTGAGTTAGAGTTTAGAGTTAACTAAAAAATTTTAGAGTGGCAGTAAAGAGGGAATGCATTCTAAGTATGTTGCAAAGATTTAGGAAGAGAGAATGCTAGATTAAGGAATGGCAAATAGAGCATTTTGACTGAAATGAAGAACATGTTAAGAGGAAGATGAAATGAATCTAGCAAAGTATGCTAGAACAAGATAATGATGAACTTTAAATGTCAGCTGAAGACTATCTAGTTTGTCCTAGAGGCAATAGGGAGCTACTAAAATTCTTAAGCATCATAACATAGTTATCCCAATGGTTTAGGAAGATTATTTTAGCAATTATGTAAAGAATAAATTGGAGAAAGGGAGAATGGGAACTGAGAATCTAATTAGAAGGTTATCCTAAAGATGTAGGAGAGACATGATGAGGTCCTATATGAAGGTGGTGTCATGTAAACCATGTATAGCTATGGATTAGAGAAATGTTTAGAAGCTAAAACTGCTAAGACCTAGAAGTTCATTAGATATGGGAGGATGGTTCATTAAACAATTGAACAGAAAATGGCATAAATGATTTTTTTTTGAAACTCAGTAGCCTAAATAGATTTTTGCATAATGCGACATTTTAGGGTAAAATGAATTCTATCAGAAAATACATTGGACTCTTTAATAAGTGTACTAACTCTCAGACTACTAGGACAAACATTAGTATCTGGCATACAGTAGTTGTTGGATAAATACTTATTCTTTGGTTTAGAGAATTCTAACCATCTTGGAAGCTCTATGAATTCTTATTGTCAGTGTTCTGTAGCAACAATTTAAATGCTAGGTGGCGCAATGGATAGATCCGTGGAGCTGGAGTTAAGAAGACCCAGAATCTAACCACCCATCCTTTCTAGCTGTAGGGCAAGTCAGTTAATTTCTGTCTGTCTCAATTTCTTCATTTGCACCTGATATCCAGACCTTAAGGATCTTCCTTAGAGGTTTTCAAAGTGCTATTTAAATTATAGCTTCTCCCCCTCCTCTTCCTGCTCTTGCTCTTCCTCCTTCTCCTCCTGCTCCTTTTCCTCCTCCTCCTCATTCTGTTCTTCCTTCTCTTCCTACCCCTCCTCTTCTTCTTCCTCCTCCTGCTCCTCCTCCTCATCTTGTTTTTCCTCCTCCTTCTCTTTCTTTTCCTCTCCCTCCTTTTCCTCCTTCCTTCTCATCCTTCTCCTCTTCCTCTTTCTCCTCTTCTTCCTTGTCCTCCCCTTCCTTCTTGTCCTCCTCTTCCTCTTCCTTCTTCTTCTTTGTCTTCTTCTCCTATAGAGTTGATGTATATCTAATTTTACAAATATGGGCTGATAAGCACTGAGGAGAATCTAGATTATCAATAATTTTGGCAACAAACTACAAACTGAAACAAAAACTTGGAACTATTTAGATTAAATGCATCCATCCAGGCCATATTCAAGATTTAGATGGAAATGGAGAACCCTTTTTATATAAGCCAATTTACTTGTGATACCATATTGTACTCGACTGCCTATGCTGTGTAAAGCAGGAACTATATATTGAGGAAACCCTGGGAGAGCTCTTGGCTAATAGGGAATCAATCAACTTAAACAAGTGTTTATTGAACACTTCCTATGTGTTCAGCCCTTTTACTAGATGTTGTGAGGGAGTCAGGATAAGGATAAGACATGACCCCTGCTTTGAAGAAATTTAAAATGTAGTCGAAATCCAGACTAATCCATGTAAAATAATTAATGGAAGATACAAAACAAGATGTAAATTCTGTGAAGATATCAGATAATGTAAGCATTTTTAGGACTTCAGAGAATTGCAATATCAGCAGAACTTTATAGAAAATATTACTTATAACAGGATCTTGAAGAAAGAGATGGATTTAAACAGGTAAAAGGTAGTAGAAGTACCATTTTAGATTAGGGGAAACAAGACAAGTGAATGAATGGAGATAGGAATGAGACACATAATCTTGGCACAGTGAAGAGGGCAGCCTGGGAGAAGAAAAAAAGGTCATGTTCAAATTGGCTAATAAAATCATAAGGCTGGAAGTGACCTTAGATGCTACCTAGTTTTAAACTTTCATTTTACTGATGAGAAACTGAAGTGCAGAAAGATTAAATGACTTGCCCAGTGTTGAACAAGAAGTAAGTGTCAGAGCTGTGACTGAATTTCAGATTTTTCATATATGACATGTTTTCTATTGTGACCATGCTGCCTCCCAAATGAGAATGGATTACTAAGGGATTTGGAACTTGGAAAGAAGAGAGACATTTTTAAGGGAATAGAGAGTCACTCTACAATGAGCAGAGTACTGATGATATACAAGCTGTGTTTAAGAGAGGCAATTCTTGTATCTTGAGTATGGAGGACAGGTTGAAGGAGAGTAGACCTCAGAGTTAAGAAAGAGATAGAAGATCAATCACTAGATCTAGTGAGGCATGAGGTGATGAGGGATTGAATTTAGTGGTAGCTTTATCAATGAAGGGGAGAAAATGAATATGAAAAATTTTAAAAGCAAAATGATGATTTCATAATTTTTAGCTTGGGGAACTGGAATAGAGAGGGACTGTAGACCATAATATCAGCTTTATTTATTTTGAATATGAAGTTATAATGAAATAGTCTATTGGAAATGTCTAATAGGTAGATTTTAGGGATGGAAATCATATTAGAGAGCATGATTAGAAAAACTAAGATTTGGATGACAATAGCATTAAGGATGAAGCCATAATGTTGAATGAGCTTTCCAATGAAAATTTTGTGGAGAAAGTACAAAGAATTTTGGGAAATCATCTTTAAGCAATCAAAAGAAAGAAATAGAACCTTAGAACTTGTCACCTGTGAAATAGTTATTTTATTTTTTTTAAATAAAACTAGCCTAAATGACTGTGGAGACATAAATGTCTTAAATATTCCACTTCTGCAACCAATGATAGTTCTGAAGGAAATATTTAATTCTTCTGATTATGAGTGTGTGATACAAGTATATACATAATGTCAGAATCCTTTTCAAGAATTATGTGGTTTTCTATGTTCTGGGACAATTTCAGACATGAAGTGAGGGTGGGGCAGAAGAAATCATGAGAGAGAGAATGAAAGAAAAAGAAGGGAAAATGCACTTAGTTGAAGGGGATTATGGATAATTTCAGAAATTCTTGAGAATTTGGAGATAATTAAGATTCCTATTAGTAAAGAGCTATTATTTTACAAATATTTGATTAGAAATGATTGCTGAGTTACCTAATTTACACTAAAGTTCACAAAAATCTTTTAAAAAATTATTCACAAAACCATATCACTGTAAATTTACTGTCTGTCAAGTTGATAATAAATACTTTGATCAATTTTGGTCTTTCCTATAATGCCAAAGGTCCTTCAAAACAAGACCAGAGAATCAACAGGATGTTTGTTTCTATTAATAATGGTTCAAAATGGTAAGAAAGTACTTCATGGATATTTTCTTACCTGAATTCTGAGGATATAAGCACTCATACAAGCATTCATGGACAAAGATGACATTTCACTGAAGGCAAGATTTCATTTATCTTGAAAAAAAAGATTAAATGTCAATAATATTAGTAATATTATTACATAATTATATTATTGAATATTATATTAAATGATAATATAATTTATTATTATTAAATAACAATAGCAGTACCTAGCATTTGTGTCAAGTTATTCTATTTGTAATGCTTTAATACAGAGGGAGATGTGATGATGAAAACATCCCTAAAGAAAATGGAAATTGAATATTTGTGATACTTTAGTAGAAACTTTTTTGCTGAAGTCTTGTTTCATCTTAAATACAATGGACTAAATGTTTAATAACATAATCAATGTCAGTTATAGGGATTGACAGATATGTCTTTTTCATCTCTAATTCTGGTGTTTCAATGACATTTCAATAGAGGACTAAAATTCAATTTGCAGAATTAGGGCATCAAATAAAAAGTTGTTTTTCAAGGCAATTCATAATGGGTCCAGAGAATAATGTGAATAAATATAAATAATTATTGTATTGGTACTTTCTAGATAGTTACCAATAATGTAATAATGAGGATAAACAAAATTCTGGAATCTATTTTTAAATACAATTTAAAGCTAAAGCTGCCCAAAATATGATCACATTTGCCTTAAGCACATTGTTTTCTATTTGACACAAATTTATTAATTCTTATTTTCATATTTTGGGATTAAATCATACATTGTTTTTTTTATTTTTATGTAGAACCTAGGTTAAAATATGCAATATTGGGGCAGCTAGGTGGCGCAGTGGTTAGAGCACCAGCCCTGAAGTCAGGAGGACCTGAGTTCAAATCTGGTCTCAGACACTTCCTAGCTGTGTGACCCTGGGCAAGTCACTTAACCCCAATTGCCTCAGCAAAAAGCAAAAAAAAAAAAATGCAATATTAATGAGATAAAGGAGTACAACTGCAGGCTTCAGAAAAAAATTTGTCTTGTTTACTTTGTTCTAGAATATTCAAATTCTAAGTTATGTGATGTTTAAAAAGTTCAGAAAGTTTCAGGGTAACTAATAATTTTATTAATAATGCTAGAATTTTATTAATAAAAGGAATGGTCATTTGTCTATTTCTCTTGAAACAAAGACAGCTCATGGTTTTAAGTTCACAGTTTACATGCCCTTGGAAGAGTGGGTGTTCCTGAGGGTGATAATCAACTCTGATGGTTTAACAACTAATGAAAAAATGTGTATTATAATGAGAGATGGGTTTATTCCAATGAGGATCTTGAAGTATGTGACACAGAGCAACATTTGGTCAAAGTGACTTATCAATTTCCACTTTGCTCTGAAAAAAGGAAGAATCCACATTTTCCCAGAACTGTCTGAATAAGCATGATAAGCAGAAATCCTGCCATTCACTTAACCTTAGTTTTTTTTTTTAATATATCTTAATTTTCCTGAATACCCAAAATTACGCACACTGGTTTATTTCTGGATTAAGAAATAGGAAAGGGAACCACCTTGGGCATAATTCAATAATTAGTTATTAACTATGAGGAGGAAAAATTGTTTCTCCCAGAATACAGTTATTCTCAATTCTATCATATTTTGAAGGCAGTATCAGTTAGGATTTGAAAGATTTCGTGGCAGAAGAGATAATGTGAATATACAAAACTCACTAATTTTTTTATCACCTGTGTCATCATCCTATGCTACTTACCAGCTTTTAAAATGGTGGGAGATTTTTGTTGAATACATTAATAAATGCATAAATGCACGGTTGGATTCAGGGGGAAAAGAGACAGGGAATTGGAAAAAAGTCAAGCTAAAAGTTGCACATGTTACAGATAAAATTCATTAAAATATATTGTCCACTTGTTGTACTAGCATAATCTGCCATTTATATGGTCGTATTCATTGGCTAGGAAGAATGAATTTTTGCACTACTTAGCATGTAGATATAACATTTGATGATGACTCTCTAACCATAGGGCCTGACAGAAATTACTGATAAATATAGAGGTGGACTTGTCCATATCTAAGTGTGGACAATTTACTGGGATGAAAACCCAAATTTTAATGTTTAAATTATCATTAAGATTGTATTTCAAGTTGAAACATTGCTATAAATATTGCCCTGCAAATGTTCATATCTGAATATTTGCCATATTTAAAAATATTGTATTTTTTGCTTGCAGTTAAATATTTTTCCAGATGTTTTAGAATTTTAGGTTTTAAAATGAATTACACAGCTGTCAAGGGTGTACATTTTTAACATGAGTATACAGTAATTTCTTAGTGTTGATAAGGAACCAACAAATCTACCAATAAATACCTGTTAAATACTTAATAAGTTTAGGATATTATGTTATTCAGTGGGAGAATATAAGTACAATGAATGAAACAACACTTACTTAAAATAAGTATGTTAAATACTGAAAAAATATAAAGAGAATAAATACAAAATAATAATAATAAGCAGTTAGGAAGGGAATCACTAATTATTGGGGTATCAGGAAAGACTTCTTGTGGAAGGTTGTGTTTCAGTTGTATCTTGAAAGAAGAGGATTCTTTGAGGTAGAAGTGAGGAGGGAGCATTCCAACTATGGATGATGGAGTGTTTTAGTTGTGAAGAATGGAGTAGATCATTTTATTTGGATCACAAAATGAGAGAGAAGGAGTAAAGTTAAAGACCAGGTTGTAAAGGGCTTTACAAAGCTATATCTTTTATCTTAAAGGTTAAATAGAGAGTCAATGAAGTTTATTAAATAGAGGAGTAACCAGATCAGATCTACATTTAGTAAAGATCACTTTGATATCAGTGTAAAGAGTGGCCTGACTGTAGTGGTAAGAGATTGGAGGTAGGGAGACTTATCAACAAGCTATTGCAATAGTCCCAGTGAGAAATGATGAGTATTTGAATTAAGAAGAATCTAGTATAGTGAGAAGGGAACAGATGGAGAGATTTTATGCCGATTAGAATCACAAGAATTGACTGCTGACTGTGTGTATATATATATATATATGCATATATATGTATATGTATATATATATATACATATATATATATATGTCATACAAGAGAATGAGGATTTGAGGATTGTGGTGAAATTATGAACCAGAGACACTGGAAGGTTTATAGTGACTTCAACTAAAATAAAAAAAAAATTGAAAGGTTGAATGGGGGATCATATAAATTCAGAGGAAAAAGTCAAAACTGATTTACATTGATAAGTGATATATTTTCTAATACATGCAAGACTATCATAAATTAGTCTTCTATCTAAATTGATTCTATCTGGAATAATATTTAAATTGGAAATATCCTAAGTTTCTTACTAATAAAGCACTGTTCTAAAAAGAATTTTGACTGTTTGCCAAGATATGTTAATGAATTATAAGATTAAGTAATATATTCAAATTATGTTTATAGTTTGCTTTTAGATCACAAGAGAAAAATATGATAAAAAATTATATTAATAAAAAGTGGAAGTAACCCAAAAGATACAAAGTACAACTATAACTAGATTGTTTTAGTGAAAGGAAGCATTAACTTTCAAATTTAATTACAATAATTCTACCAAAGTAGCTTTTCAGAGATCTCTGTTTGGTTTATTTTCACTGATCATTTTATATTTATGCAATATGTTCACAACAAAACTGATGAGGACTAGTTTTTCATCTTTGTCAGAGTGGATAGAAAGATTTATTAACATTACAAACATTTTTATATAATAATTTAACTATTGTAATAAAGGTATAGATAGTCATTCAATTGAAGCCAACATATCTGTCCAGTTTCTGTCAAAATATCAAACTGCTTTATTCTTAGACATGCTAGCATTGCAGTGCTTTTCTATCTTTGCCATGAGATCAGTGGTGCTTTGCTTTAATTTCCTAAAATTGACCATATTTTATCAAATATACTACATCCACAGTATTATTCGGTCAAACTGTACTTTGTAGAACTATACATAGTAAATCTGTGGACAGTGAATCAAATTGAGAAGGGGGATGTATTACTACATTAGTTTATTATCATTGTGTATACCTGGTGATGTGTAAAAATAAATAAGATTGTAAAAAAAAATGAGTGCCTTGATTTATCATTATTCATTTATATAATCAAATAATTTGACCAGGAACTAGATAAATGGTTTTGTGGTTCACTAGAATTAAAGTGATTCCTAGCGAATAGGATCCTGTAGATTCAATCTTTTTGATAATCAATGACAGGTAATCCAGATAATTCAAACTCCCAAGTGGAAATTTGAACCTAATTATCTATTTAGTTAAAAGATCAGGGGTGGAATGACAGAAGCATTCAATAAATAATTTTAATCTCAGTTTCATTTTGTGCGATGTAGATACAGACAGACATTAGTTTTGTTGATTGATTCTTTTAATTTTTTTTTCATTTTGAATTTAAATACTAAAAAAGAACATTACAGAGAACATAAAAGCAGAATTCTGTATGAAATTATAAATCTTCATTTCATATTTGCTTTTCAAAAATATATACCATACATCACTTTCAAAATTATTGTTTGTACTTTTTCTGAACTTCCTTCTGTTCTCTTCTGCATATTAATTTTTAAAGCTTCCCTTTATTTCTACCTCTTTCCCAAGCTAGTTTATTCCCTTTGCCCTCCCTTCTCTTCCCTCTTCAAATCCTTAGAATAGACCCTCCTTCAAGGAAGGTTGTTTTTTATTTAACTTAATGCCCTTGGAAGACATAAAGGTTCTAAATGTACAACTGTTTCTTCTTCACTTACTAGAATTTAATACTATATCACCATCCAATCCTTTCTAATAAATTAAAAGAAAAACTAATTTTCTAGGTTTCTCTTGACTCTTGCACTTGTATTTTAAAGTTCCTATTCAGCTTTTTTTTATCTTTTCATTGAAAATGTTTAAAAAGTCCTCCATTATATTAATGACCCCTGTTTTCTTTTGTAGTATTTTACATACAATTTTACAGGGTAAGTTTTTTTTTATTATAAGACTATTTCCTTTGTTTTAGTGAATATCATATTCCATGTTCTCTTCTCATTTAAAATAGAAGTTACCAAATCCTTGTTATATGCCGCTTTCTAGATTCTTATATTTTTTTCCTTAAATGTGAGATTCTTCATAGGGCAATTTCTTCATAAAGATGTTAAACATGGGAGTTCTGAATTTTAGCTATGATATATATCCCTGAGACTTTCATTTTTAGGGTTTCTCTAGGAATTTAATTGTGGGGTTTTTCTCCATTCATTTTGCCCTCAGATTCTATTAGATCTGGGAGGTTTTAATTTGTAAGTATTCATATTGTGAAATCACAATACTGCTCAGAATTTTAAATTTTTTTTTAAATGATGGTTTTCAAGGAGTCCACTGATTCTTGTTATCTCTCCTTGACTTTTTCTTGTCAATTGTGTTTGATGCCATGCATCATACATTTTCTTATATTTTTCTCAGTATTTTGATTTTGTTCTAATATTTCTTGCTGTTTCATGGAGTCATTAATTTCTGTTTAATTGATCCTGTTTTCAGGGAGTCTATTTCATGGTTGAGGTTTATCACTTTCTCTTCTATTTGTTCCCCTTCCAATTTTTTCCTCAAAATATTTTTTCCACTTTTTATTGATTATTTTTCCTAGATATTTTTTCCTTTTTTCTGCTTAGACTTTATATTAAGAAATGGCTCCTTCTTTGAAGGGGAATCTTCATGTTTACAATCATTATTATTGTTTTTAGTAACCCACTTTTCCAAGGGAGGAATCTTTGCAATAATATTTGATGCTGCTGTCTTCTAGAATTACTCATATCTTTCACTACATTTCCTTATTTAGGTCTTTGTTACAGGACTGAACCCAGCACTTTCCCGCATTTATGGATGAAGTGGTCAGTCCTCCTTGGTTTTGTTCCTGGTCCATAGGGGTCTTACTCTGACTTCTTCTTCCTGGAGTTTGGCTCCCTGGATTATTGAGATCTAAAGCACTGGATTTTTAGGACCCTCTTTGGTGTCTCAGGCTAAATATTAATTAAGGACCTCAGAATCCCTTATCTGACTTGTCTCAGTTTTAGTTTTGTGTTTTGCCATAACTCTTTAGTTTGCTTATCCTGAGGATTTCTTTGCTCTGACTTTCTCCAGCCCTGGAACTTTGCAGCAACACATGATTATGCTGAATCTGCTATAAACTGATACTGACTAGTGGCCTACTTTTCTATTGTCCTTTGGTTCTAGCTGATTTTTTGTGAAGTTCTGGTTTGAAAGGAAGTCCTTAACAATAGTTTCTCATGGAATTTCTGGACATTTAGTTTTGTGTAAAATTCAAAATTCTGCCGGAATGGGTATTCCCGAGTTGGGGGTTTGCTCCTATTTAGGCTGCCATCTGTCTGGAAGTCTGTTATTTTCTTTCTCTCTAACTTGCTATTCTATGCAAATTATATTCTAGATTATCATATTTTCTTTTTCAAAATAAAAGTCTTTCCCTTCCTTCTGTCCCCAGCTGACACACACAAAATGGATGATATTTGGTATTAATAATTGAGAAATACTTTCATTTTCTTTTTAACAGTTGCAAACTCAAAAAGAGATAATGACAAATCAAAATTAAAATGAGGTAATTTTTCTTAGTTTTCTTTTTCATGCTAAAAAGAAGATTAAATAAGACTAAATAAATACCAAAACATTTCTATTGTATTGTTTTATATTTTAAGAAATGTGGAAGAAAATATTTTACTTAAAATCATATTCATTGACAGTGTAAAACAGCAGTTGTTTTGGAAATATATTAACAACATGATGATAATAACGCACATTTGTAGTACTTTGGAGTTTCCAAAGCATAGTAAAAGTGTTACCTCATTTAAGTCTTACAAGAAACTCTATGAAATAACTATGATAGAACTGGGCTTTAAAAACTTTTTCCAATTGTTACCCCTTTTTACCCAAGACATTTTTCTGTGACCCCAAATATATAGGTATGTAATAGTTATCCAAATCAAACATTTACTGATAATAAATTATAATTTCATA
The DNA here is from genome assembly GCA_023553655.1 of Myrmecobius fasciatus. Classification (NCBI taxonomy): domain Eukaryota; kingdom Metazoa; phylum Chordata; class Mammalia; order Dasyuromorphia; family Myrmecobiidae; genus Myrmecobius; species Myrmecobius fasciatus. Next base: position 565,275 of record JAJPUD010000625.1, on the reverse strand, counting down.
TTCCTTACATTCACTTAATAAGAACCCATATGGGGTTATGGCCCAGAAGCTGGGTTATAGAGAACATTTTTCAATCTTACAGATCATAGGATTCTTGATTCTGAATTATAAGCGACCTCAGAGACCATCTACTCTAATCTCCTAATTTTGCAATTGAGCAAGCTGAGTCTCAAGGAGGTTAAAGGATTTGGACAGGATCACAGAGATAATTAGGAATAAAGACAAATTTTGAAAAAATTTATTATTTTAATTCCAGCATTCTATCCACTCCACCAAGAATTAAGGGAGAATATGGTATAGATTTGTTTTTCAGATTTATTTAGGATCAAGAAAACATATTTATGAATATTTTCATGATTTATATTTTTGGTATGTATTGAAATATCAAAAGCTATGAGATATTGGAGGAATAAGATATGTATGGATATATTACATATATATTTCTATTTTTTTTGGTTAGGAAGTACTATGCACATATATTTACTAATACTGCTACTACTATTACTAGCTAGCCCTTGTATAGAATTTTAAGATTTGCGAATTACTGGGCAATATATATGCTATTTTATTTGATCTAAACAAAATGTTACTGTTTGGATATTAGCTCATTGCCACATTCTATCATTTAATTATGGACAAGAGCACTGATCAATAAATACCTGTTATGTGAATGAAAGCTTGGTATAGTTGCTTTAATTTGCAATATGGTCATTTTTGAATATGACATGAGATAACAGATGTATTCTTATAGGAACGTGATACTGAATATCTTGGTTAAAATTTTTTGATGGTTATAAAAAATTAAGATTGAATAAATAAGTTTTGGGGTATAGAACACAGCTTTCTACACATTGAAAGTGTTTGATATAATGATCTTGCTCTCCTGCACTCTGATGATATTGTAGTATCTAGGGGAAAAGTTTGGAGACCAAATTTAAGTACAATAACTATCTATATTTATAGCTATATCTATCTATCTATCATTTATCTAGTTAGTGTACTTAAATTTGATATCCTAAGTTATTTATATGTACACACATATATGCACAATATTCATGTATATATACACACAAATATACACATATATGTGTGTATGTATTTATACCATACATGTATAACCAATTTATGTCCTACTTATATTATTCTCATAACTATATTCTAGCAATCAGTCAAATAGATGTTATGGGAGCCTAGAGCAAAACAACAAATGGTCAAACTGATACAACTGTTAATATGGTTGAGTCTTTTGTTTATTGTGGAGAAAATAGTTCCCCTAAATACAAATAGAATAAAGCAGGACTTGCATTTGATGTTTTGTATCTCAAAGACCCCTGAGCTACTAAATTATTTTTCACTTAAACTATCTTCAACCTGCCTCATAGATGGAGATATGAATAGAACAAAAGAAGAAAATATATAAAGGTCTATAGATCTAGAATCATTGTTTAAGTTTCTGTATTTTTCACTATATTCTCTTGTGTCTGAGTTTTGAACCTCATATTCAGGCTTATTTTGGACTGTGGGTAGAAGGAAAAAAAGAGTCAGTGTTAAGATGATAAAGTCTGAACTCTGCACCAACTGTAATTTGGCATTGCCCTTTGTGACAGTCCCAGGGTTAATGTACTGCTACACCTTGGATTAATGAGTGCCTACATCATAATGATTAAGTCTTTTAGTTTAAGAGGGAATAAGATACTCTTTTCTAGCTAGTTAAAGGTTTGAAAATATATACATCCTAAAGGTAAGCTTTAAATTTCAGACAGTTATGAAATAGCAAATTGGGTTCTCTCCATTACAGCTTGACTAAGGATTCATTTTCTGCTATATCAAGAGAGAGAGAAAAGGAGGCTTAGTAATGTTATGAGACTTTCTAATGAGTCCCTTTAAGAGCTAGAGTGTTGAAAATAGGGATAGTATACATGCCATATCAGTTTTTCTACTAAAGAAGAAAGGAGGAGTTGCTAACAAACTACTGAGAAACAAAAACCATGTTAAAGGTGATGTTTTGGCTGTTAGGCCTTCTTCAGGCCACGATCTAAAAAACTAATATTTTTCTATTTCTTCTCCTGCCTAAGGAAGGCCTCAAAGACAAAATGTTGCCTTTAACCTTATTCTGTATTCCACTGAGTATTTTAGAGACTAGAAAAATGTTGCTGGGGCAAAAATGATAAGGCACTGCAAGATCAGAAGAAATCTGCCATTATTTTTTCTTAAATAAGTAGACCGAGAACTTCACCCACAGAGTTATTCTAAATTCAGTGTTCTGGCCAGGGACTTTAGTAGTAAATAAGTAAGAGAGCCCCTGACTTCAGTGAGTGCATTTTTGGATGGAAATTTTTTTCTCTATTTGGTTTGCCTGAGCATTTTAGAATTTCTTTCTTGATATAATTTATTATTTTTGGCTTGCAGTGAGTGTAGTATGTAAAAAAATAATATAATGTTTAAGCTTTTGAGAATTAATTTCAAATGGCTATTTCATAATTTTATAGAATGATATTTTATTATTGTGTCACATTTGATAATTAGAAAATATTTGAAAACCATACAAAAAATACTGTCACAACAATTAGTGAATGTAAATGTTTGCTTGTGTCTGTGTCAGAAGATCCATCTTCCTGAGTTCAGATCTGATCTGAGATACTTTCTATGTGACCTTGGGAAGTCAGTTAACTCTGTTTGCCTCAGTTTCTTCATCTGTAAAATGAACTGGAGAAAGAAATGACGATTCACTCTAATATCTGTGTCAAGGAAATCCCAAGTGAGGTCACAAACAATTTGATATGATTGAAAAACAACTCAACAACAAAAATGCTTGAATTTAATGTCTATAGGATATCTAAAAAGAAAATAATTCAGAGTGCAGAAAAATTAAAACCTGAAGGGGGGAAAAGTATTAACTCCCCACACAACCTTCTTACTTGTCTCATATAGAGATGAACATGGTCAAAGACAAATAGGTTCATCTTTAATAGACATGACTTTGGGCATTCAGGAATTATGTCTTTCTCAGGCATTCTATTTTAAAATTCAAAACACAATGTCTAGAATTTGAAGATTTTCTGAAAATAAGATGGTTACAAAATTAAACTGATGGGTTTTATGAGACACTTGTTTCTCTATAAAAGAAATCCTATTATTCTTTGATTATTTTGAAATATCAGATGTGCTAAGGAAAGAAAATGAAACCATTAAGAATAAAAGATGTGCCTTTGAAAATAATGCACATTTCTATTTGTTTCTAGAAGTTCTTGAGAAATTATACAAATGAAATATAAAATGGAGCACACCAAATATTGGGTGGCATTTTTAAAAGCTTTTTTTTTTCACAAAAAAATTCTGTGAAGGCAATTAATGACATTTTATTTTATTTTATTTTTGGTCTAGACCTATGGCATTATTGATTCAAATATTCCCAAGTTAAGAGAATTCTTCTACCTATGTGGATCAGCACATCATCTGCAATTTGTTGTTTTAGAAAGTTGTCTGGGAACACTGAGAATATGTAATTTGCCCCTAGTACATAGCAGTGGCTACTTGAATCCAAATCATCCTGACTCAGATTATTTCGCTATTTTAAATGTGTTAAAATTGTAAAAGAAAACTGATGACACAGTGAAGGATTAATTATGCCCATTGAAACAATTTTTATCAGTGCCACTTTAGGTTTTTTTGGGGGTTTTTTTTTGTTTTTTTGTTTTTGCTTTTTGCTGAGGCAATTGAGGTTAAGTGACTTGCCCAGGGCCACACAGCTAGGGAATGTTAAGTGTCTAAAATCATATTTGAACTCAGGTCTTCTTGGCTTCAGGGCTGGTGCTCACCACTTTAGTTTTGAGTCCTATTAAGTAATGTAACTGTTGTAGCAAAGCAAGTAGCAACTGAGGAAGTGAGAAAAGAGTATTAAAACCCACTTTAAATGGGCCACTTTTGAACTACATCATATTTGTATTTAAATAGATTTCTCTTAGAAATAGAAAAAAAACTATATTCTTTACTCTCTAAAGATACTACACCAAAAAATTAAAATGTGTCCATACTTTGTAAAAATAATTGCTTGGCTTGTTTTTAATTCTGATACAAATTAACTTGAGATACAATGGCTTCTCTGCTAATCTGGGTAGTTGTCCAAATAGTCAAGTATTCTGGTTAATGATAGACTAGTTTCCAATATCTAAAAAAATGGGACAATCATTTGTATGATATAGGAAAAAAATTATTAAAATTTTAATTTTAATTTTAAAATGTTAGATAAATATGCTTTTTACTCTCAAAGCAAAAGAAGGAAAAAAAAATACTTAACCCTATCATGGTGCTCAAGAAACAGGCTGTTGGCTTGGCTGATCAGTCTGGGTCTTAACAGGTGATTGATTGTACCTTATTGAGGTCATCATGTATACACATATTTTGTTCCTAACTTGCAGTTTCAGAAATCCCAATAAAATGATTAACTCTAGTTTTACACACTAAAGAAATAAATAACAATATTCTAAGTAATTGTTGATGATGTTTAAAATATGAATATTTATTAATTCCATATGGATTGACATAATTATCTATATTTATCTAAAATAGGGCATTATTTGTAAGCCTTTAATAAGATTGTTGTAGTGTCTACTTTATATTATAAGATTTAGAATCACATGCTATTGTGAACATCATTATCATTTTTATTCATGTGGCAAGGGACTGGCTATTGAAAGACCAGTTTCAGGAATATGCTTTTTGACAGAGAATTTCTCTTCATTTGTGTGTATTCTGACATATTTGTGTGTATACATGTATCAGACGTAAATGATATGCATGTATATATTTCTATATATACATCTTTTGCAAAGCTTCATTAAAATACACTTTTTTAAAAAATCAGAAGCATACTAGAAAATTTGGAACATGGTTACTTTACTAGAGAGCTTATTCTTCATAATTTCTGTGGAAAATTTATTAGTGGAATTTACCAATGGGTGATAGATATTCTTCTGGGATTTCCCTGAGTTTCAGGATACTGAAGATTCTGAGATTCAGAATATCTTAACTAATTTGTGGTGAACTGCTTGCTGGGAATTTAGTCTCCATAGAATTAGTCTCTATAATTTCCCTGAAAATAGTCCTGTAATGCTATAGACATCTAGAATGATATTAGGCTATAGTATAGTTCAAGGCTTTATTAAAACAACATATGTGTATGCATACACACATGGACATACACAAACATATGTGTGTGTATGTATACACATATTTTATATATACAAATACATGTAATGTGTACATATTATGTATCTTCCAACATGGTAGTCAGAAGAAGCGGTATAAGTATACTCTCAGGATCTCTCTGAAAGACCTTTAATATTGACTATAAGACATGAGAAACACTAGGACAGGACCATTAAGCATGACGTGCCTGAATCAAGGAAGGTGCCGTGCTCCATGAACAAAGCAGAATCATAGAGGTACAAAGGAAACATGAACTGTGCAAATCCAGAGCCACTTCCATTCTAGATGTTCTAATGGACTACTTGTGACTAATCCATGGTAGCACTTTCTGAACTCAGTAATGGAATAACAGCTATAGTTGAACACATTGTATCCTGACTCCAACATTGTAATATCATTGATCTTCTTCAAAAATGAAGGAAGAACAACAACAATAACACAACTAAACACTTTATGAAGACCATATTGTTTCTGAACCATAGCCAAAATGGAGTACTGGGTATTAATTTTGAATGGATTTTCATATAAATGTGATCAAATGTATTTTACAAATTCATTTAGGTTAAAGATAAGTGACCAACTAAAAACCTTTCCCATAAAAATATTCATTCTACTAAGGCAATTTATTTGCAGTGTTGACTCCATAATTTTTTCTATAAAAAGACCTTTTTCCTCTTTCAAGTGATGCATATTCTAAGTCATCTTCTTGCCTTCTGATAGTTTTATTATATAGAACATATTTAGTAATGTAAGATGATGATGCTTATCTTCTGCAGGATTGCCAGTTCAGGTTGACCCAATAAAAAGTGAACTAGTAAATTTGGCCTGGCAGGAGTCGAAATTAAGAAATCATTTGAATTATAGTTTACTTTGTATTTAATTCAAATGTATAGGATAATTTATTAATATTAATAATAACTATTATTTATGTAGCATCTTAAAGTTTGCAAAGCACTTTGCAAATGTTATTTCATTTTTATCCTCACAAAAATCCTGGAAGACATTTATTATTATTATCCTCATTTTATAGATAAGGAAACTTAAGCAAATAGATTGGGACTTGCCCAGCATTACATAGTTAGTAAACATCTGAAGTCAGATTTGAATTTAAGGTTTTCTTATACTTCATTTTTATGCTGTAGAGATGTATCTTTTACCTTTGAAATCTGTTTCTTTAAAATTTCATTTCTCTCTTTTTAAATGATGGGATCCCCATTTTTCCTCACATAATTTTAAAGTAAAGGAACCCTAACATAAAAATTACAGTCAGGTGAAGATGCTTTAAGTGATGTATCTTTACTAATGAAGCACTCATTTTCCAAATGAAATAAATAATAGTTTGGGGACTCAATATGATGCTGTGGAGCCATGAGAATTTTCCATTTTTCAATGCATGTTCCCAACTCCCCCAGCCCAATCTTCAGTGACAATGCGAACCTGTGGTGGCTACATAGAAGTGGGAATAAGCATGTTTTACTTGAAGAGCAAATTAAGAAGGTCTAAACAGTGCAGTAATGCTCTAAGGAATTGATGGGAGCTTCTGCATGAAGAAGTAGCAAGAAGAAAATATGAAATGCATAAAAACTCTGCACAGCAGTTTTAGAGCTTTGATAAAATATAAAATGTCTTTAACCCCTTTGCTGTTCTTGCAAACGCTGGCAATTCAAGAATTTTATTATTCTGGGGCTAACGTATTTTAAACCTCAATAACTGAATGTTTCCTTTGGGAAACCCTCAGGCAAACTATATATTGATTTTCTCAGAATGCAATGTATTTTTCATTAGTACCAAGGTTTGGTGGGTATCTAGTCATTTGTTCACCAAATTCCACTGAAAATTAAAACTGAAGACTCCATTTTGGCTATGAAGTCATCAGAGTATGGACATTACTTTTTCCTATTAGATAGTATTTTGACATTCATGCTGCCTGTAGTTCACTTTAACAGTAGTTATGCACCAAAACTCACCTCTTCAACTTCACCTGTTCCTTTGCACTAACCACCATTCTCTGTTTGACTGACTGGACAATTAGCCACATGATGTAAGGTTCCATGTCAGATCTGACAACACAAAGATAAACCCACTCTTCTGATTTAGCCCTTACACGTGATTAAGTTACCTGGGATAATTCACTTGAAAATAGGATCTTTGAGTTATACAAATGATTATCACAGATTTTTTTGAATTATTTTGCTCAAAGAAAGCCAATCTATGGCAAATATATTTTCCCCCTTGAAAGTGTAATAGCTTATCATGTACTCTTGTACCTTCCAATTTCTTTACATCTCTCTCCAAGAATGTTCTTTCATTATAAACTATTTCTTTAATTTTTATTTTGATGGAGTAGAGCCCATGGAATCTAGACTGATATAAGGTTTATTTAAAGCTTTGTGTGTATGTTTATAAAGAGTGGATAGAGCACTGGGCTTGGAATTAGAAAGACATGTTTTCATGAGTTCAAAACCTGCCTCAGATAGTTACTGTGTGACTCTGGGCAAGTTACTTAACCCTGTTTGCCTCTGTTTTCTCATAAGGAAATGGCAAAGCACTCCAATATCTCTGTCAGGAAAACCCCAGATGAGTTCACAAAGCATCAAATATAATTGAAATGATTCAATAACAAATATAGATACATATGTGTATATAAAGATATAGATAAAATAGAAATAATATAAACTTATAGATATATTTTAATATATCAATTAGCAATTAATATATTAAGCATATAAACAAATATAGATATTTAAGAGTGAGGTTGAAAGCTAATCCATACATTTTAGCTGTGACATTTCTATTAAATGAGAATACACCTCAATTAACCAAACACAGTTTAAATTAAGCCCATAGATGCTTTGAGGATTCTTATAGAAACTTCTATTCTCACAGGTAAGTCTTCCATCCCAGAGTAAAGCTACAACTACTCTTCCTCTTCAAGTTCCCCTGAAAGGTTGTAAGTGATTTTGGCTCCTGATGTACCTACTGCTGGGAAGAAATGGGCAGGAAGGGATGTTGCTAGGATCCTGATGACTAAATGGCACATCAAGATTCTCAAAACCCATTGAAGCTTGCAAAGTCCTCCAATGTATGTATATGAATTGGGGAGGGGGGAGGAGGAAGGGAATAGAGCTATATTCAGTCTAGAGTCCAACCTCTCTTTCCCACTCCATACACACCCCTTTCCTCTCCTTTTATCCCCTGATAGTTTTTCCTTAGGGGTATGGTGGAACACTGCTTATTACTTCCTGATTCCAGCTAACTCATTATCTATCTATAGATATGATATCCCTCAGAAGGTATGATGATATCCCTCAAACAACTGGAACAGACTTTCTGCTTGGTATCATTTCACTTCAAACAATGGCTTTCAAAGGGTTTTCATATTTAGTGTAAATTGTTTGTTCTCACCTATCAGTTGATATCAGAGATATCAATTAAAATATGTAAGTTAAAATTTGTGATTTGTGTTTCAAACCCACCATTAAATATCTAAATCTATACATTTATAAGAAGATATTGTATAATAAATTTTAAAGTAATGAAAAGAGAAGAATTTGCTACCTTAAAAAAAAGAAAATATGTTTATGAAAGATCAAACTACCTCACAAAGCAATGTGAAAATATAGATAATATCTATATATTGGTATATCTATAAATATAGAAACATATTTATATCTATATCTATATATGTACACACACAAACATGAAACAAATCCTCATATCCAAAGTGGATTTAAATGACTTTTCAACTGTCACCATACCTTTGCTTCCAATGACTATCAAATCTGATTAAAATTAAATTTGATTTTAAGCACAGTGGTTAGATGGCACTCAATAAATATTTGTTGATTAATTTATAAGCAACATCCAGAAGCTCCAAACAAAATTCACCAAAGTAATGTCTGTCAGTGGTCTAATAATTGCATGGCATAGTCTAAATCTTTTTGGAGATTTGCTGTGTCTATTTCTGTACTTCTAAGTAGCCACAACAATATTAAGTGTTTTAAAAAACTTTTAAAAGGACAAAATCCAATTTTCTCATTCTGGTTTCCATGGTAACAATGGAATCTATTTATATATGCCTTAATGTTAAATTTTACCTGTTTTTCAACTTAATTTTTTGGACGAATTCAAATTGTCTAAAATAACGTGGAAGTACTTTGTAGATACATGTTGAGTGTCAGGGTCCTTTCTAGAATCATGCATTAATTAAAAAAACAAACAAACAAACATTTAAAGCCAAAGCAATAGGATTCTTTACCAAACAGCTCAAAGGTGTTTATTTGTTTGAGATAATAAAAGTCTAAGTGAAAAACAGGACTAGTGAGAAGCTTTATTCTTATTGTCCTTTTTATCTGTTCTTCTAGTCAGCTAGGTGGTTTATACTTACTCATTTGTTCAAATTCTCTGTCCTAAGCATAGAAACATTTCTGAAAAGGCCAAATGAAATTGAGTCCAGAGGTTTGCTACCTTTGGCACATATTTGCATAAACTCTGCTTGCTTCTAGTGTTGGAATTCAGCTGTTTGAACTAGGACCTCTCTTTTATGTGGTATTACCACCCATCATGAGAAGTATAAGGACCCTTTTTTGGACTACTTACTGACTGGCATAATTCCAACATCGCCTATTAGCCTCAAAGAACAGACTGAATAATTTCTTTTCTTTGGTCACAATTCTTTTTGCAACTACTATTCCACACATCCAGCTATTGAGAAATGTTGAGTTTAATCCAAGTAGCAGTTCATGCTTACCCAGCAAATTAGGATCTACTTTTTCAACAGCATCTTAACATAGTTTTCTGCTTAACAGGAATGGTCTGAAGACTAAATCAACAAAATTCCATAATTATGTCACTAAAACCCTAAAATAAATTCATTGAACTCTTGTCACACATTTTATTTAGAAGCATGGGAATCCCTCTCAAGTAGAGAGGAGTTAAGACTATAGAAGAGTTGGCTTGATAAAATATAAACCTACTTAGTCTGGCAGATGTAAGCTTCTTGAGGTTGTATACTAATTCATTTTTACTTATTGTATTCTTTGGACCTAGCACAGTGCTTTGTACTTGGTGAGGCACTTAATGCATACCTATCCAACTGACTTGAAATCTCATTCTTCTCCTATTTTGTGTTTAGCAGAAAAGTAGATTTTAAGAAAAGAGTTGGAAAACAAAACCTAATCTCTATATTAGTTTGATATTACTGATGTGTGATATGATACACAAAATTCTTTTGACAAGAAAGCACAGGCTTATATATTAATGATGGAGATATGCAATTTGTGTTGCATACTAGAAAAAAAATAAAGTCTACCAAATGGAAAAGGACAGTAATGAAGAAATGATGATCCTTAGGTATGAGCTAGTGAAGAGCCATTTACAACCCAACCTATTGATTTTAGCATTTCTTTCACTTAGCCCGGCATAACAGACAGAATTTTATATATATATATATATAATCTTTCTACTTAAGATAGGAAGTTTTGAAGCCTACCAAACCTATGTCTAGCTTGAGATGAAAGGAAAACTACTTTTTGTTCCCTCTTGTCCTTTTCCAATGGTAAACATTTCTTTTGCCAAGGCTGTGAAGAATACATGGTTTTTCTTTCATGGAGCCCAGAGATCTCAGTTATGAAATGCTGTTCATTGAATCAGACCCTATAACCTCTTCTTGGTTTAAATATTTGTCACTATGAAAGTTGTGCATCCAATCTTAAGAAAAGAGGGCTGGGATGGAAATCATAAAAACTGTGCAAAGCCCCTCATACTGATAATGATGAGATCCTATGTGATTATGGTCATGTAATTTCAGATCCCTCACCTTCAAAATTGGGGTGTTAAAATTCACTATCTAGAAGGGATTAAGAAATTCCTTTTTGGAAAAAACTGGATTGTTCTTAGAATATTTGCATATTTTTCATAACATAAATGATCAATGTCTTAGTTAATTCATGGTCACAGTCTAATTGAGCAATATTCCAGGTTTGTTCAGTTCCAGAAATTATTTTGCTTATGTCAGTATCCTCAATTTTCCTCCTATAAAAAAATTGAAGTATAAAATTAAGTTTTATAAAGTAGTATTGATTTTTATAAATCCTATCACTATGTTAATATCATTCCCCAATCCTTATTTCTCTTCCATTCAGAACTTTCTACTATAATATAGAGAAATAGTTAAAAAAGAAAAAAGTCCCAATGTGAATTACTCTTTCTCTAAGGAACAACATTTTAATAAGTATGACACTTATATGTTACTCTTATTAAAACACTAGCATCTTCCCTCCATCTCACTCTCCTATTTCTTAGACCCAATAAACCATATTCTACCATTTTCACAATATGCTCTCATATATTTAAAGAACTTTACTGATTACAAAATCTAAATGCATATTGGGAAATCCTTTATCTGATTTATTTGCAATTTACTATCAGTGGTTTGGACTATTTCTACTCTGTCTTGATTTTTGTTATTAATTACTAATAATTCAATTTTTTTCTCCATAGGAAGCTTAAAGTTAACCATGGTGAGCACAGAAATGTAGAGTAAAATATCTTTCATTTGATGTAAGGTCATCTGAATCTTTTTTTTATTCCCATAAAGTGACAGAAGCCCTTTTCCTTTGGGTTATTAACCTCTCTACTGCTGTAGTCCAGTCCCCAGATAGGTAGCATAGTGGATAGAGTGCTGACCCTGGAGTTAGGAAGACTTGAATTCAAATGTGGCCTCAGTTAATCCATCCTGGAAGTCACCTAATTTTGTCTGTTTCATTTTCTTCAACTATAAAATGGGGATAATAATACCATCTAATTCCCAAGATTGTTGTAAAGGTCAAATGAAACATTTGTAAAGTGCTTGCCATAATACCAGCACATAGTAGGTAGTTAATAAGTGCAATTTTTCTTCCCTCCTTCCTTCTACTACTGCACTAAGTAAAGATGCTCTGTGTGATATGTGCATTTCTGACAAGAACCCCTTCCCTGCACTCTGCCTGACTGTCTTTTTGTCTTCTCCTCTGACTCTAACCCCCTTTCCAAAAACAAACAGCCAGGTTTTTCTTGACAATAAATGATATTTATATGAAAAAAAATAGTTATATTCTAGAGTCGTATTGTTTGGAAGGTTTTTATTTCTATGTCCTATCATTTATTTAAAGATGTCAAATACTTGAACCAATTTGTTACTAAAGAAAAAATTTTAAAGTCAAGTTTGCAGAAGTAACATTGAAATGGAAAATAAGATTGGTTCTAGGAATAATGCCTGGGCTTGTGGTTTCCATGGTGTAGGAAACTCTCAGGCAAGTAAACTCCTTCCCTCAAAGCCCATCCACAACTTTTTAGGGAATTATAATTTTAAGAGGTGTCTTAGTGCCCTTAGAGTTTTAATGTTTTACTCAGGGTCACTAAATCAGTGTGCATCAGGGGTAAAATTTGAGCCCAGTTTTTCTTAGGTTTGATCATGGGTTTTTATCCATTACACCATGTAAAGCCTACGTTGGCTTTATATAACCCACATAACCATAAAAATCTATTTTAAAGATTGAAGGAGCCCTACAAATGCCTTGGATTAATTGCTTCATTTTTAATGATGCTCATTGCAATTAAATGGCTTATGTAGACTCACAAAATTAATTAATGGTAGACCTGGAACTAGTACCAAAGTCACCTCAATATTGTAAATGCAATCTGATATGCAAGAACAAAATAAATGAAAGCAAAACCCCTGAATTTCTTCTTTCCATTTTCAATAAAACTTTTGTAGAATGATTTTTTTTTTGCTGTACTAGCTTGAGTTACTTTTAGGATAAAAGTATGGGGATAAAAGTATGTTAATGGGAAAGATTCATCATATGTCTATCAGGTTATCTGGTTTCTAATTTTCATAAACAAATATTCATTATTGCTTATTAAAAAGTATTTAACTTAGATTTATTATAATGGCTTTATTTTTGGATATAGGGAAAAAATAAAATCTCAAAAATGTCTTTAGATTTAGAGCTGACAATGACTTCAGAGGTCATCTTTGACTATTATCCACTCCACCCCCATTTCCAAGGGAAGAAATTGGCTCTTATCCAAAGTCATATTATATGAAGTTGCAGAATCAGAATTTGGAATCAGTCTTCTGACTTTAAATTCAGTGTTCTTTGCATTATAGCAGTTGCCTTTTTGAACAAAACCTTCAAAATAAAACTAGTTCCTCTTTTCCCTCCCTCCCTTTAAAATCAAAACAAAACCAAATCCTTTATGTTCCTGATAAAGGAAGACACTAGTTGAAACCCATAATGTAAAACTATGATGGGTTTATAAGAGAAGCATTATACTGGTGAATCTTGGATGACTTTTCTCTGTCATCAACTGGGATTTAACTAACTGACCTTGAAAGTAGGCCTTTCTAGTTTTCTTCTGAAGTGTAAGAAAACTTATTATTTGCATTTCAGTTTCAGTTTGCAGTCTTTCACAGTCTCTGTCTACAAAAGAATTAATAAATGTACCTTACAGTTAGTTCTTGTTTATTCCAAACAAGCCTAGCGTTTAAATTTTTATTGATCTATATGATTCAAAGATCCATGGAATCTTAGGGCTGGAAGGGAAGTTAGAAATCATGCAGTCTCACTCATCCCTTCATTTTACAGATGAGAAAGCTTGGAATATTCTACCACAGGTAGAGCACAAATGGTTCATGTGAATACTTGAGGTAGAGTCTCTAAATTTGTGCATCTAAATTTGCATACAATATGTATGGGAGTAAGGGAGATAAGATACATTCACAAAAAAACTAGAGAGAAATAGAGACATAAATAAAATACGATAGGTACTAAATAAAGTGTGATAGGGTTTCAGAGGAGGAAGGGAGTTTATGTTCCAGAGGGTATCAGGAAAAACTTGGTGAAAGAAGTGGCCTTTTGAGTTAAGCTTTGAAGAATAGGTGTGATTATATTATCCTGGTTTTGTCCCTTCAAATATAAGTATTCTACTATTACATAAGTATAAATTTAAGCCATTGTATAGAATAATCACAGTCATTAAATCCTATCCTTTTCCTCAGGAGAGTTCCCAGGATGTGTGTGTGTGTGTGTGTGTGTGTTCAGATGTCTTAATACATTGGAAGATGGTTTTTCGTTTTGTTTTGCTTTGTTTTACTCCTTCTTCACATTTGTTTGTTTCATATTAATCTTTCATTCTCCCTTTTTACCATTTCCCTGATGCTTACTACCTGTGTGATTTCAGGCAAGTCCCTTAACTACCATGGGTCCCAATTTCCTCTTTTGTAAAATGAACAGGTTGGTTTTGATAGCATCTGCAATTACTTTCCTGTTCAAGATCCATTATTCAATGATCCTCTCTTTTTTATTAAATAGCTACTGGATTTATACATTGAGAATGAGATAAATTAGAAATAGGCACAAATACTATAATTGAAGATGTCACAGATCTTTATTTGGTGAATTTTAAATATAATTTAATTCAACTCAATAAATGTTTATTAAGTAACTTCTACTATGTGCGAGATATTGTGCAAAACCTTTTTGTGAACATCAAAATAATACTTAAACACCTATATGGCATGTTCTAAAATCCTTAAATTTTAAAATATTAATAGTATGAGTATTGTGTTAAGCTTTCTCCACACAGAACTATTGCTTTGTTTATTATCAGATCATCTTCAAGGTCTAAATTTTCCTGACTTATAAGCTTCTATTCAGATCTAAGATATTGACTGAAATATCTCATGGATCAGTCCTATACTTACAACTATTTGTAAACATCATATGAGTTATTTCCTCTTGCTCAATTTTTTGCATGACTTGTTCAAACAGTTATATTGTGTTTTGGTGAGTTTTATGCCTTCTTCACTATGATTCTTTTGATTCATTCATAAATTCATTGATTTATTCATTCACCATCTACTCTTCACTTAGGGAACTGTGAAGCTAGATGAGACACTTTTTATGTTACTGTGATCATAGTTTAGCAAATGTTATATTTAATTTAATTCAACAAAAATTTGCATGATAAATTTTCTGACTATAATCATGGTTCTACCATAAACTGGCTATGTGATCTTCGGTGACTCAATTACTTATGGATCTCAGTTACCTTATCTCTAAATGACATGGTTGGACTAGATGATTTCTAGGAATGTAGATCTAAAGCTGGAAGTTAGAGGACATCTAGTCCAAACTCTTCTTTTCAGAGATGAAATCAAGCCCCCCAAAAGTTGTGATTTTCCTATTTGAAAAGGTAATAAATTGGCAGGATTTGAACTCCAGTTCTATGACCAAGTTCAGTACTTTTCCACTATACCCCTTATATTTCAAGGCTTTTGCTTTCTTTCATTTTTTGAACCTAAATTATATTTTCATTGAAACATTTTCGTTGAAAATGTTGTCTATAGTTATGTCTGTTTTTGTCAATTTCATCTATTTATATCTGTTTATATCACATTGTTTTTAAAGCATGTGGTAAATCTAACATGATAGTAACGAAAGCATCCTGCTTATTTGTGTTCCCTTCTGAAATTCCTGCTAATTTTCAATGTCTTTTTAAAAAATATTTCACTGATTCTCCTTTCTCCCTCTCTTCCTCCCTTCCTCTTTCTTTTCCTTCCCTTCCTCTTTCTTTTCCTTCCCTTCTTCCCTTTCTACCTTTCACTCTCCTCTTTCCCTCTTTCCCTTTATCTCTTTCTTCCTTCTTTATTCAACATATTTTTGGGGTGGTTCTCTGTGCCTAATCTTGTACTGAAGTCACTGAGTATCAATGTCTTCACTGACTTAAGTTGGGGAATCTTATCAAGTTCATCATTGACTCCCTGTGCTTTTTCATCTTCTGCAATAGATATTGGGAAAATGATCTCCAATTTTTTATACTGGTATTTCCATATACTCATGATGAGAACTATAAGGCAAGATGACTAGGTAAACCTTGGAATTATGTTACTTGCTGTCTTTAAGATTGTTGTTCATTAACAAGAAACCAAATATACTAATTTTAATTATATTTCTCCAAGGAGAATGTGAGCCATCCTTTCCTTTACCTGCACTTTTTATTTATTTTCTGGTTTCTTTTGTAGAAATAATTTCAATTTGTATGGTGTTCAGTTCTTTGTCTGTGGATTAATTCATTAGTTTTAAAGAAAGATCTGGCATTAAGCATCCCCAAATATTTCCTATGTGGAAAATGGAAATATGCAGGATCTGAACATTAAATTAGAGTAAACCAGGCTTCCAGTTCATGAGTTAAATTCTCTTCAGTATGTCCCTATACCTGGACTTGCTTTTCATTAGGGAATAATTAAGCTTTTGCACAGAATAACAAATCCCTTAGCATTAATCAAGTTGATAAAAATTTAAAAGCTATTAAAATGATTAACAGTAAACATTTCATAAATACATAGATATATGAGATTGACTACATTCTATTCAACTGCAAGTTGATAAAGTTAGGGCATATAGATTTAGAGTGATGGAGTTGGGGGCAGAGAAGAAATTTTCCTTTAAAAAAAGGCCTTTTAAGGTTTTGTGGAGTAGGAGGAAAAAAAGGATAAGAAACATTTCTTTTTCCTCTTTTGGAGTCTTTGAAATAAGAAACATATGATGAAAAGAGTACTCCAAGCATATAGTTCAACTCAAGAGAAGCCTTAAAGGCAAGAGTAGAAGTTATGATAGAAGAAAAATTCTAATGAACAAATTTGTCTGAAGATACTGCAAGGTACTTGTGAGGAAGTAGGTAAGTTATGAGAAAAATATCCTGAATCAGCAGACCTAGGCTGTTATTGCCAACTCAGCCTAGTTCTCTATGCATTATAACAACTGGGCTACTGCAGAGAGAAAAGTTATTTTCATTGTAACTTTCCATGACTTATATCACCACATGATTGACATAGGTAAGCTATGTCTGCATTGTTCCAATGGGTGGACTACAGGAGCGCAAATTTTTTCCTGACATATTACAATTTTTGTTTTTGTTTTAACTGGAATAATTTGACCCAAATCTTAACAATTTGCTTGATGAATTTTAATTAGGCATTTGGATAATTGTATTAGTCCCTTAATTTTTTTGCTCGAATTTATTTTTAATAAATGTCATACTTTTATATGCATATATGTGTGTATGAGAGGAATGTGTTTTTAAAAATTCACTATATTAAATTGGAAGAATGTCAATTTTAAGGAATTAACTGATTTTTAAAAATAGAATTATTTTAATAATGTTTAATAATTTATGCTTGTGGAATTAGATGAAACAAAATAGGAAAACTTAATTATAATTATAGAAGTGTAGGGAAAATAGGCTTCAATAGATTATTATATAAATCTCATTATCACTTTATCATATATAATTTTAAGTGACAGAAATCTGGAAGGAATAGCTAAAACCAATTAAATTACTAAATCAAGATTCAAAAAGATTTTTATTCATATAATAAATCCAATAAGGTTAAATGTAAAATTGTGTAATGGGATCCAAAAAAAATGGGATCAACTTTATAAATGCAAGGTCAAAGAAACATGTCAATTTGTCTGAAAAATATCTGGGTGTTTTATACTTATGTCTTTAGTGGTGCCATACCACCTCACAGAGAATCAAGGAGCAACATGACTTCTCATAACTGAGATGGAGGAATATATAAATATGGAGGACAGCTTGGAGAAAATGGGTGTCAAGTGAATTTCACTCATTTGAAATGGATAAAAGAAGTTGAACAGACATGCATTATTTGGTGTTGAAATATAGTAAGTTTAACAGGGAAATATACAGAGAGTGTGGGGTTAAAAGGAAGGAAAAGACTGGGAAGATGATAGTTGAAATGCAGTCAAGCTTCTTAATTCTGAAGGTGGAATTAAAAAAGAAGACAAAAAAAGAAAGGTAAAGAATTGAAATCTGAAAGAATGCCTTAGTTTGCCTCTTATACAGTTGGAGAATATCTGAACAAACTGTGGTATCTGAGCATAGGGGAATGTTATTGGGTCATAAGAAAGTTCAGAGGGAGACAATTGCATAAGATCTTGGGTAATATGAACTGATACAGAGTGAAGTGAACAGAATCAGAACAGTTAATATAAGAATGAAATTGCAAAGATTACTTTTGAAAGACTTAATAACTCTCATCAAAGTAAGAACCACCTATATCTCCAGAAAATAAAATTGAAGCATATTATCTTGTTACCCACTTCCCAGTGGAGATTTGGTAACTGATACAAAGTAGAGAGAGAAAATATTATTGAATATGACCACTAATGTAGTTTTATTTTGCTTGACTTCACTTATTTTTGATGAGTTTTTTTCTAATCTTTTCTCTTGTTTTTAATTGAAAGAAAAGTTGAGATAATAATCATGATTTTTTTAAAAGCCCATTGTATTATAAAAATGCACAGAAGAGAATACAAAGAAGTTCATTAAAAAAGCACAGACAGGCAGAACATTTTTGTAAGTAACATTCAGTAAGTAGAATTTATCATGTTTTTTATAAAAACAAGTTGTGTGAAATCTACAATTTTGAATTTAATTCTTATTTTGTTTTCTGCTATGTGTATGAAAATGCTCTTTTTTATGGTTATTAATTCAAAATTTTAAAAAAGTTATAATTAACAAGCTTGTCCAAAGAAGAAATATTAAAGGATAGTTAAATAGTGTAGTGGATAAAGCTATGGTTCTGGAGTCACCTCAGGCAATTACTAGCAATGTGACACCAGACGAATCATTTAACTTCTGTTTACCTCAATTTCCTCATTTATAAAATGAGGAGAACAACACCACCTACCTTCCAGGATTGACGTGAAGATCAATCAGATAATAATTGCAAAGCACTTAGCACTGGCCACTTTATAAATATGTGTCATTATCATTAAATATGAAAATACACTCCTCCCGCCCCATTCCCATGCTCAAAAAGTACAGGTACAATCCTTATTTTTAATATTTACTAATTTATTTCCTAAACACAGAATTTAATTGGATAGCAGAGAATGGGAACATTTTAGCTAAGAACAAAAAGTTCTGAATGATATAGATATGCGTGAATAATTTAAAATATTCTCAGTCATTTCAAACTGCTCTTTGTGGTACATCAAGGATTTATTTTGGAAAAGACTTCATAGACTTGCAGAGTTGGAAGAACCCTTAAGGGGTCAGCAAGTTCATCAGGTCATTCCAAGGAGTAATGAAATAGTTAGCTGCAAAACCAAGTTCTAATGGGCCAGTTTTTCAACCTGTGAATTCTGAGGAACTATTCCAGAGGTAAAAGCTTTTTTCAAAGATATTAAAAATAGGGTCCTTTAGTTCTTCTTTATTTCCTTTTTTGCTGCAGACCCCAGCAGTGGTAATATGTTTCTCCTTACAATGCTTTATTCCCTTAAAAAGAGTTTAGAACTTACTTCAAATGATGTCCTATTTGTCAAGGTTCTTAGGTTCTCTTCAAATGATAATACTTTGCTTAAAGAAACACAGACTTCAATTTATGTAACAAGTGATTAAAGTAAGAGCTCATTATTGTGTTTTCACCTCTGATCTACAACTACAACCTCTGCTTTTGATTCATATCCAAAGCAGATTTATTGGTACAGATTACTAGCCTTTATCACAGTAGTATGGCCAAAATGGTACCCTGAACATTTCATCTTGCTCAGATTTTTTCTTTTAGCTTGGGAATTGTCTAGTTGCATGAACTTAGCTAAATTTAGTGGTTACTGAATTTTCAAAGCTGAGAAACCTTTTTAGCATGTGTCTAAATGTTACTGACATTCAATTTATTTATACTTTTTAATCTTCTTCACCTTATGTATAAAAGAAACCTACATTCCTTTTCCATTGTATCTTTTCAAAAGAAAATTTCCTTGTGGTATTTTGTCTGCATTGTTTGGCCAACAAAATGGAATATACTGTGAAAGAGAACCAGGATTTCATAAGACCAATTAAATAACATATCTTGGTAGGGACAAGTCTGAGGATTGAAGTCAGCTATAGGATTTAATCAATCAATAAAACTTCAGGTTACATACTCTGTATAAGACATTGTGTTAGGTTCTAAATGGAGGGACTATGAAGGGACATAAAACATGGTTCTTGTCTTTAAAAGAGTTTATCCACTGTAGTGGATAGGATTCAGAATAGAAGATGATATTCAGTGATGAGAATGTGAAAAAAAAGTTAGAATTAGGTATTTAAAGCCTAAGGACTTACTATAGGCAAACTACTACTATGTATATTTGGCCACCTGGCTATCTTACAGAGATTCTGTCACCCACCTCTGTACCTCAAGCCCTGAACTTTTAAAGGACAAATTGCTATTTTCTGGTTATTGTCTAAATTTGTATCCTACACCAGGAACTGAGGAGCCATCTGAGAAAATGTCAAATGCTCTTTAGTAACTCATATGAGCAACATGTGCTTAAATTCATACCAAACTGGTTTCCTTACAAGTGATAAACTATTGGTAAATTAATATGGATAACTATTCTATGTGGATAACTATTCTATAGCTAGTTACAGGGTGTGTGTTTATGTTTGTGTGTTTTCACTTTGGCTGGTGGAAACCATTCTGAACAGCAGTTTGTATAGTTATATGTCTTCTTGGTACCATTCATCTATGAAAAATAAAGAGCTTTGTAATTGATGTGACATGCTAGCATTTTAATTCTCCCAATATCTCATTCACTGGGAAGGAAGTAAGAGTTTTTTAGAGACAAGAAATATAGCCAAATAAAATTTATAGATCTAGGGATTGTTAGAGCTGATAAGGTACTCATTTTATAGATAAGCAAACTAAGACTAATAGTAATTAGTGACAGACTTGGAAATTGAACCCAGATCTCCTAGTCTGGAGTTCTTTCTACTATGTACACTACTCTCCTTTTATCTAGAATTAACAAATAAGAAAGGAAGATACTGACTAGGAAAGACAGATGAGGCAACAAACTAAGAGATAAGACATAAGGCCATTTTCCTCACAATTATAGTCATATTGCTATAAATTCTGTATTGTCTCCATTGTTTGTTACTTTTTTTGGCTCCTAACTTGACATCACAACATGGTAGAGTTTTGACTTCTTACCAAAAGGGAAATGTTGTATTAGTTATATTGCAATTCATATTTGTTCTACTAGGAAAAGATTGATTCAAGTTTTGATTATGTATATCCTAATCTACTCACCAACCAGTTTCATTAGTTCCTTATGTTTTTTAGGACTCACTCTTGTGCCAGAGGTTTCCTCCTAAAACAAAGAACTCAGAAATACTTTGTCCAAAAATTATCTTCGTCATTTCCCCACCCCCACTAGGGATCTGGGAAATCTCATTCTGATATACCTTAGGAGGTGGCCCGAAATTCACTAATCCTAATAATGTAGTTTATTTGTCATCATCTAGGAAGAACCAGGAATTTTAAGCATCTGATATTCCCCAGATGTAGTCATCAGCTTTACCTTATTAATTGTGGCATTAAATCTAAGAACAGTTTAATTTATACAGGAAAGTGCCAGACAGGGAGTCATATTTAAGGTGATAGTGAACAAAAAAAAGTGACTAGCACTATCTTGTGTGAGACTCTCAACTAAGAGAAAGAACTTGGGCTTCACCTTCCACACAGGAGCTCCATGAACCATTGCCTTTTCAGCGGTAACCCTCATTACATAGATACTCTGCCACTTTTCTTTCTCCTAGCTTGGTTCCTTCATTAGTTTCTCTTGTGCTACAGCTCCCTACTGTATTGCTTCTCTTCCAAAGGGAATATGTCTTTTGGGGGGCTTTGGACCATGGAGGAATTATACTATGAGTTCAAATATAACTTCTTCATTTCCAGAGCTAGAATATTTCTAAATTTTGGAAAACTTTTGTTGTTGTTGTTGTTGTTATTGTTTTACCTCCAGGATGCACAGCCCTCTCTTCTCAAAGGGTCTTCTTAGATTGCAAGAGGATTACTCAAACAAGTCTATATGTTCCACTTCAATGCCAGCTCATGGTGAGTCCATGCTGTTTAGCACTTTCCTCCTTAGGGCAAATTACCTCTTATTTGGTCAGCAGTTCCCGCCAAATCTTTTTTGGGGGTTGTAAAGGAACTCCTGCTCTTTTTTATTTGTCTTTTAGCTGTCCACTTTTCTCTAGGCCATGTTATACAAATTAATAGCAAACTAATAGCAGTGCAAAAATGAAGAGGCAGATATGGAATCAATTCTTCCACTGTATGAATTTGTATTTATGGGAGAAGGCTCTTGAACTAACAAAGAAGTTTTGACAGGTTCACCACATAACTTCTAAACTCCTTAAGAAAAAGGATTAGGTAATTTTTCACTTTGCCAGTGTCTAGTGCAGGATCTCCATATAGAAGGTACTTGATAAATGTGGTTTGGAGTCATTGCTTGGAATTATTCTACAGTTTTGTATCATTTAGGATCATAGAAGTTAGAACTGGAAGGAGATCTTGAAGGTCAGTCCTACCAATCCATTTTATTTATTTAATTTTAAAAGACATTTTGAACTTAGACATCAAAAAAGAAAAACATTTTCAAATACACAGCAGACTACATAATAGGAATCATATATGAAATTGAAAGTTTTTTTCATATTACTTGCTTTTTAAAAAGTATATAATAATGCTACATATTTCAAAATTGTCCTGCTTTTCTGTACTTCTGAAATTCCTTTTTTCTATGATTTAAAAAATAATTCAGTAATTCATTTTTGGGTCATCACTAATGCTAACATCCACTCTTTTCCACCCATCTCTGTCTAGTAAAATATCAAGAGAAATGAAAAGAAATATAATGAATAAATATCATCAAGCAAGACAAATCTATGCTGTAGCTACATCCAAATATGTCTTTTGGATATGTTTTGTGTATGTCACTTCCCTGACAAGAGGTCATTATCATGCTTCATCACAGATTCTCTGGTCATTGCATTAATCAAAGCTTTTAAGTCTTTTGAAGATTTATTTTTTTCTTTACAATGTTTTTGTCCTTGTAGAAATTATTTTCCTGACTTTGCTACTTCAATATATATTACTCTGTAACATCCAAGTTTATTTGAAAAAAATTTAAAACATCTCATTTATCATTACTTATAATATTCCATTACATTCAGATACCACAATTAATTCAACCATTGCTCACTTTTTAATAAAGAATAAGAAAATTAAAACCCTTGGAACAAATATGCATAGTCCAACAAAATAAATCCCCCTATTGGTCGTGTCCAAGAAATATGCTTCATCCTGAACCCTGAGTTCAAAAGATGGCTTCAATATTAATCTTCCAGAATTGTAATTAGTCATTGTTTTGATTAGAATTCTTAAGTCTTTCAAACTTGTTGTTATAATAATATCACTATTATAGAAATCATTATCCTAATTCTGCCTCAGTTCACTTAAGAATTTCTCACACTGTTCCCATGATTAGTTCTTTTCTTTGAATTAATTAATTATTTTAAACTTAAATACAAGATAGGAAAAAAAAATCTGAAATCACACACACATGTATATATATTCATATGCATCTATATAAGCCCATATTATGTTTTTCCGAAGATGAATAACACCTTCCTTCATAAATCCAAGTCTTTACAAGATTTTTCTAATTCCATAAACTAGTCATTTCTTATAACAGCAATATTCTAATCTTACACTATCTAGTTTTTCTAAATAATCTAAAACATTATTCATTAATATGGCTGACCTATGGTATATTTCCTTATTTTTCTGTTTTGATTACAGCTATTTTAGCTTTAATTTTGAGATCATGATTACTATCCCTGCTTTTTTTTTTTTCATGATAAGTACTCCTGATCTTTATTTTATGTCTGTATCTCTTATTTCCAATTCCTCCTGACTCCGCTGCTTTACTTCTACCCACCCCCTTGTTCTCCTACTATTTAACCTACCCTCATCTACTCATTCCTCTCTCATCCTCTCCCTTACCATTTTCCCTTGCCCTTTTGTTTCTATCTGAATTTAGGAGTTTTATATAGCTTTCCAAATATGCTTGCTGTTCCCTCTTTATCCCATTCTCATTAATCTACCTGTCCTTTATACCTTCCTAATCCTATTCCTTCTACCTTTTATTTCTTTGCCCCTTTATTATTTCTTAATAGCATTACCTTACAATCATGTACATCATTTTTTCAGCCATTCCTCACTTGACATTTTCTTTACCTTTCTTTTTCCACTCCTTTTAATTCCTCTCCAGGATCAGGAAGTTTTTAGCTATTTCCTCCCCAATATCATCCTTCCTATTAACCACCTTCTTCCTAAACCCATTTTTTCCATGTTGAGTTTGATGTAAATAGTACCAAAATATTTGTGTTTGTGTCTAACCCTCCTTTATCCATTTCAAATAAGATGAGGGTTCATCTGAGGCTCATTCCCACATCCCTTCTTTTATCTTTCTTCTATACTTTCTTCATGTACCCTAATTATGAAAAACAGCAATTTCTACATCTTTTTCTCCTCCCTTTTATTCTAGTGTATTCATTTTATACACTGTTTTCTTTCCTCTTTTAAAACCCTTAGGATAGAACCAATTTATGCCCTTTAAACCTCTGTTGTTGTGGCTGTTGTTGTTAACTCCCTTACTCTTTGAAATCATTAAGACTCTGAAGAGACATATGTTTCTTCTTCCCATTAGAATATTAGTACAATATCATCATGCTACCCCACATAATTGTCATAAATTTCTATTTTTCTCTTATTTCTTATTTATGTTTCAAAGTTCCTGCAAAGATCAGTACTGATCTTTTCACCAAAAAATGTATGAAAGTTCTCTATTCCATTAAAATCCATTTCCCTTCCTCTAGGATATTCAGCTTTTCAGGCTAAGTTATTCTCAGTTGGAAGTCTTTTTCTCTTTTTCTTTTTGGAGTACTATATCCTAAGATCTCTTCTGGTTTTTAAGCCTGGTGGCAAACTAACTGTCATTCCTTGGTATTTGAAATACTGCTTTCTGGACTCTCGAAGACAAGGGAACTCTTGATTTTGTTTGGGACATTGTTGGGACTTTTGTTTCTAGGGTTCTTTTCAAAAGATGATACATAGGTTTCTTCTGTATTCACTGCTCTCTGGTTCAATAGATCTGGGCATTTTTCATTTTTTATTTCTTAAAATACAGTTCCAAGGATTTATATATATATATATATATAATAGATTTAAGGGAATATGATCCTTATATTATCTACACTTATCCTTTTTTGATATCAGATATCTCATACTGTCTTCTATTTTTTCTTTTTATTTTGTTCAAATTTATTTGTTGTTTTTTTTCATAGTCATTGATTTCTGCCTACTCTATTCTACTTTTCAGAGAGGCTATTACTTGGATAAGATTTGTCCCCTTTTTTCTAAGTTACCTATTCTTCCAAATTCTTCCTTTTTTTCTACTCTGAAAACTGTGGTTGAATTGAACGAAGAGGGCAAAAAATTTGTGGGTTGGTCATGTATTAACCCTTAAAATGCCAGGAAAGCATTTTCTCTTTGGAAGATATGAAGAAAAGAAAAAATTCTAGCCACACAAATATACAAAAATATACTTTGGTAACTGATTGTTTCTTAAAAGTTTTGAGACTTATAATTTGGAATCTATACCAGAATTATTATCAGGTAAAACAATTTGCCTTGCCATTGTTATTCTAAACAAAATATTTTATGAAAGATTTCAATATAGATGGTCTTTCAATATTATTTAGGGAAATCCCAAAGGAATAATTTCATATACTAATTGTATTGCCTAACAATTTATGTTGGGCTATTTTAACTAAGAGAAGAGTAAATATATGGTTAAAAGAGGAAACTAAAGAGAATTGTGAACTAATGTGTTTTCTGAAGGTATATGGCAATGAAACAAATTTTATGTGGATAAGATTTCTTTGGAATCTTTTCCACTGTTTCACCAATGAAGGATTATGGGGAAAAACAAATAACCCCCAAACTGACAATTAAGAAAAAAAGCATGAAATGATTTGAACATGCAAATTGTAAGGCAGTACATGTGGGAGTTGATGTTTCTCTATTTCAATCATGTCTAACTCTTTGTGGCCCTATTTGGAGTTTTCTTAGCAAAAAATACTGAAATGGTTTGCCATTTATTTTTCCAGCTCATTTTACATATGTGCAAATTTAGGTAAATGGGGTTAAGTGACTTGCCCAGGGTCAGTAGGAAATTTCTGAGACCAAATTTGAACTCAGGGAGATGAATCTCTTATCTATAGGCCCAGTCAGTACTCTATCCACTTCACCATCTAGCTGTCCTATGGGAGTTGCTAGAGAGGTAAAATAAGCAAGACAAAAGGAGTTAATATATGGGACTACAGGAACGTTATCAGGTTTTTTTTTTTTGTTTGTTTGTTTTTTTTTGTTTTTGTTTTTTTTTGGTTCTTGGTCTATTTTTTTTATTTGCATAACATATGTGTGGGTAATTCTTCAACAATAACCCTTACATAGCTTTCCATTACAAATTTTTCCCCCAACTCCCCACCCCTCCCCTAGATGGCAGGATATCCACTACATGTTAATTATGTTAAAATATTGGCAAATCGAATATATGTATACATATTTCCAAACTTGTCATTGTTGTGCAAGAAAAATATTGTCTACACAAACGATATATCAGATAAAGGAAACACAATGTAAGCAAACATCAATCAAGGAGTATGAGAATGTTATGTTGTGGTCCACATTTCACATCCCTCTCTCTGGGTGTATATGGCTTTCTTCAGTGAACAGTTGGAGGTGGTTTGAAACATTTCATTGTTGAAGAGAGCCATGTCCATCAGAATTGATCATCGCGTAGTCTTGTTGTTGCCGTGTATAATGATCTCCTGGTTCTGCTCATTTCACTCAACATCAGTTCATGTAAGTCTCTCCAGGTCTCTCTGAAATCATCTTGCTGGTCATTTCTTACAGAACAATAATATTCCATAATATTCATATACCATAATTTATTCAGCCATTCTCCAATTGAAGGGCATCTATTCAATTTCCAGTTTCTAGCCACCACAAAAAGGGCTGCCACAAACATTCTTGCACATGTGGGGCCTTTTTATCAGGTTTTTTTTAATCATCCCATGAAATACTTCCTACAACCTAGAGATGTGAATCACCTTTTTTGCTACATATGATCTCCTCAATCAGTCTCTGTCTCTGTCTCTGTCTCTGTCTTTCTCTGCCTCTGTTTCTGTTTCTCTTTCCCCTCATATTTATATATCTGTCCCTTTTTTCCCCTTAAAAATAACAAAATAAATGCACTCTTAGGCTCTAAAGACCCTTAAAGACTTCTGAAAGGACACTTGGCTCTTATCCTATTGGAATCATATCACTTCATTATCATTTGGTCTCTTCCAATTAGTCAAATATATTTAGTTTTTTGTGTAACTTTTTAAAAATTGTATTTTTTATTTATATAATAAAACAAGCATTTCCATAATATAGTAGAATAAAAAGATGATTGTACATGAAACTGCAAATCTATTATGTACAACTTGCCATTCCTTTTAAATATATAATAAAGTTTTCATATTTTTTTTCTTTTTTCCCACCCACCCCACCCTAGAGATGGCTATCATTAGACACAAATATATGGGTGTATGTGTGGTAGTGTGTGTATGTGTGTGTGTAATCATTTTATAAATACTTCTATTTATCAGATTTTTCTGATAGCATCTTTCTTCTTAGCTCCATTCTAATTAATTTAATTAATTTGGGCCCAATTAATTAATTGTTCTTAAAACAATAATGCTGTTACTGTATACAGAATTCCTTTGGTTGTCCTCATTTATTTTTTATAGTTTGTACAAGTCTATACTTGTGGTATATTTTTTTTACTTTTGTGTTTGCATTTCAAGTATACTATCTATCTAATTTTTTCAGCAGGCATGTTTTCTATTTTATTAAAAACTTCTTGTTTCCCCCTTATAGCATTATACTCAGTTCTTCAGCATGTTATTCTTATTTGTCTTTTATTTGATTTTTGAAATGTTATATTCTAACAATAGTTGCAGTGTAGTATTTGGATGTTTTCTTTCTGGATTTTTGCAGCATTTTATTCTTTTAACTGAAGTTCTCAGTTTTGACTATAGCATATCTGGGTGTTTTCATTTTTAGAGTATCTATCAGCAAATAACTTATGTGTAATAGATTCTTTATATTTTTACTTTGCCCTTTTATTCTAATAGATCTTTATAGTTTTCTTTTATGATTTCTTGAAATATGGTATCCAAGTTTTTTGCATTGTCATAGATTTCACAAAGTCAAGTGATTTTAGATTTAATTTTTTATACTTTCAACATAATTAACAAGTAGTAGATATCCTGCCATCTAGGGGAGGGGTGGGGAGTAGGGGGGAAAAATTTGTAACAGAAAGCTTTGTAAGGGTTAATGTTGAAGAATTACCCATACATATGTTTTGGAAATAAAAAAGTTTTAATTAAAAAAATTATACTGTATCTGTTTTTTTAGGGCAATTGTTTTTGAGAGTAGATAAGTGAAATAGTTCTAAATTTTTTGTCTTTTGACTTTATTCTAATTGTCTTTATTGTCTCCCATATGGCACCACTGAGTTCTGTTTGCTCCTTTCTGCTTTTTTAGGGAGTTCATTACTTGAGTAATATTTTTATTGACCTTTCTAAATTTCCTCTAGGCAGTTAAGTGGTGAAGTGGATAGAGTGCTTCATCTTCCCAAGTTCAAATCAGGCCTCAGACACTCGATGTGTGACTCTGGGCAAGGAACATAACCCTCTTTGCCCTCATTTCTTATCTGTAAAATGAGCCGAAGAAGGAAAGGACAAACCACTCCAGTATCTTTTGCCAAGAAAACCCTAAAAGAAGTCATAAAAAGTAGAACATAACTGAAAAATAACTGAACAACAAATATTTCCTACAGGCCTTTAATTTCATATTAAATCATTTAATTTTTTTCCAATTGGGTAGTCATTTTGGTCAAGCTTTTTTTCCCTTGGGTTTCACTTGTCCTTAATATTCAGTTACTCTCTTCTGGTTTTATTTCTTTTTTTTTTATATAAAGCTTTTTATTTACAAAACATATGAGTGATTTTTCTACATTGACCTTTGCAAAAACTTTTTTTTCCCAAGCTTTTCTCCTCCTTCCCCCCACCTCCCACCTCTAGGTGACAGGTAATCTAATACATGCTAAATAGGATATATTATATGACAAATACAATACATGTATACATATCTATACAGTTATCTTACTGCACAAGAAACATCAAATCTAGAAAGAGAAGAAGAAAAAACAGCCTAAGAAGGAAAACAAAATGCATGGAAATATTCACAGAAAGCGTTAAAATGCTGTGTTGTGGTTCACACTCAATTCCCACAGGCCTCTCTCTGGATGTATATGACTATCTTCATCACTGAACAATAGGAACTGGTTTGAATCACATCATTGTTGAAGAGAACTATGTCCATCAAAATTGATCATCGTATAGTCTTGTTGCTGTGTATAATGCTCTCCTGGTTCTGCTGATTTCACTCAGCATCAGTTCATGCAAGTCTCTCCAGGCCTCTCTGAAATCCTCCTGTTGGTCGTTCCTTACAGAACAATAATATTCCATAACATTCATACACCATAATTTATTCAGCCATTCTCCAATTGATGGGCATCCTTTCAATTTCCAGTTTCTTGCCACTACAAAAAGGGCTGCCACAAACATTTTTGCACATGTGGGTCCCTTTCCCTCCTTTAAAATGTCTTTGGGATATAGGCCCAGTAGAAACACTGCTGGGTCAAATGGTATGCACAGTTTGATAACTTTTTGAGCATAGTTCCAAATTGCTCTCCAGAATGGTTGGATCCATTCACAGTTCCACCAACAATGTATCAGTGTCCGTTTTCCCACATCCCCTCCAACAGTTATCATTATCATTTCCTGTCATTTTAGCCAATCTGACAGGTATGTAGTGGTATCTCAGAGTTGTCTTAATTTGCATTTCTCTGATCAATAGTGACTTGGAGCACCTTTTCATGTGACCAGAAATAGTTTCAATTTCTTCGTCTGAAAATTGTCTGTTCATATCTTTTGACCATTTATCCATTGGAGAATGGTTTGAATTCTTATATATTTGAGTCAATTCTCTATATATTTTAGAAATGAGGCCTTTATCAGAACCTTTGGATGTAAAAATATTTTCCCAGTTTACTGCTACCCTTCTAATCTTGTCTGCATTCATTTTGTTTGTACAAAAACTTTTTAACTTGATATAGTCAAACTTATCTATTTTGTGATTAATGATGACCTCTAGTTCTTCTTTGGTCACAAATTCCTTCCCCCTCCACAGGTCTGAGAGGTAAACCATCCTACATTGTTCTAATTTGTTTATAATATCATTCTTTATGCCTAGATCATGAATCCATTTTGACCTTATCTTGGTATTGGTGTTAGGTATGGGTCAATGCCTAATTTCTTCCAGACTAGTTTCCAATTATCCCAGCAGTTTTTGTCAAATAGTGAGTTTTTATCCCCAAAACTGAGGTCTTTGGGTTTATCAAACACTAGATTACTATTGTCATTGAGAATTTTGTCCTGTGAACCTAACCTATTCCACTGATCCACTACTCTATTTCTTATCCAGTACCAAATGGTTTTGGTGACCACTGCTTTTTAGATCTGGTACAGCTAGGCCACCCTCATTTGCATTTTTTTCATTAATTCCCTTGAAATTCTTGACCTTTTGTTTTTCCAGATGAATTTTGTTGTTATTTTTTCTAGGTCAGTTAAATAATCTCTTGGGAGTTTGATTGGTATAGCACTAAATAAATAGATTAGTTTAGGTAGTATTGCCATCTTTATTATATTCGCTCGACCTATCCAAGAGCACTTGATGTTTTTCCAATTGTTTAGATCTGACTTTATTTGTGTGGAGAGTGTTTTGTAGTTTTGCTCATATAGATCCTGACTTTCCTTTGGCAGATATATTCCCAAATATTTTATACTATCGATAATTATTTTGAATGGAATTTCCCTTTGTATCTCTTGCTGTTGCATTTTGTTGGTGATGTATAAAAATGCTGATGATTTAGGTGGATTTATTTTGTATCCTGCAACTTTGCTAAAGTTGTGGATTAATTCTAATAGTTTTTTAGTTGATTCTCTAGGGTTCTCTAAGTAGACCATCATATCATCTGCAAAGAGTGATAATTTGGTTTCCTCATGACCTACTCTAAGTCCTTTAATGTCTTTTTCTTGTCTTATTGCCAAGGCTAGCATTTCTAATACAATATTGAATAGTAATGGTGATAGTGGGCAACCTTGTTTCACCCCTGATCTTATTGGGAATGGTTCCAGTTTATCACCATTACATATGATGCTAGCTGATGGTTTTAAATAGATGCTACTGAGTATTTTAATGAAAAGTCCATTAATTCCTATACTCTCTAATGTTTTTAATAGGAATGGATGTTGGATTTTATCAAATGCTTTTTCTGCATCTATTGAGATTATATGTTTTTTGTTAATTTGGTTATTAGTATAGTCAATTATGTTCATAGTTTTGCTAATATTGAACCATCCCTGCATTCCTGGTATAAATCCTACTGGTCATGGTGTATTATTCTGGGAATGATTTTCTGTAATCTCTTTGCTAATATTTTATTTAAGATTTTTGCATCAATATTCATTAAGGAGATTGGTCTATAATTTTCTTTCTCTGTTTTTGTTTTACCTGGTTTAGGTATCAGTATCATGTCTGTATCATAAAAGGAGTTTGGTAGGAGTCCTTCATTCCCTATTTTTTCGAATAGTTTATATAACATTGGAGTTAATTTTTGTATAAGTTCCATGGACTGCTGAGAAAAAAGTAAACTCCTTTCTGTCTCCATTTAATTTCCTCCAAAGATCTATCATACCTAACTTTTCTAATATTTTGTTTACCTCCTTAACTTCTTTCTTATTTATTTTGTGGTTTGATTTATCAAGTTCTGAGAGAGGGAGGGAGCAAAATTATAGTTTTGCTGTCTATTTCTTCTTGCATCTCTCTGAACTTTTCCTCTAGGAATTTCCATGCTATACCACTTGGTGCATATATGTTTAGTATTGATATTGCTTCATTATCTATGGTACCCTTTAGGAAGATATAATTTCCTTCTTTGTCTCTTTTAATTAAGTCTATCTTTGCTTTTACTTGGCCTGAGATCAGGATTGCTACCCCTGCTTTTTTTTGTTCACCTGAAGCATAATAGATTCTGTTCCAGCCTTTTACCTTCACCCTATATGTATCTCTATGTTTTAGATGTGTTTCTTGTATACAACATATTGTTGGATTCTGTTTTTTAATCCAGTCTGCTATCTGCTTCTGCTTTAAGGGAGAGTTCATTCCATTCACATTCACAGTTAAAATAACTAATTCTGTATTTCCTGCCATCTTATTTGCCCTAGTTTATGCTTTTCTCTTTCTTATCCCCTTTCCCTCCTTCCTACTATTTTGCTTTTGATAACTACTTCCCTCAAACAATCCTTTCCCTTTAGAGCCCCACCCACCCCTTTTCCCCCCTTTCCCTCCTGTTTCCTTATAAGTACGTCTATTATTCCCTCTGAGCCAAATCTGATGAGATGGAGATTAACCCAATTCTCAGTCCCCTCCCTTTTCTCCCCTCAATCATTATAGGTTTTCTTTGCCTCTACATGTGATGTAATTTCCCTTATTTTACCTCCTTTTCCTCTTCTTCCAGTGTTATCCCTTTTCTACCTCTAATTTCTTTTTCAGTTTATCATATCATAATAATCATAAAACACAGTAATCATATCATGATAATCACAAAATCACAGTAATCATATCATAATCATAATGTAATAATAGATTAATAAAATCAACCCTCATTCTAGAAGTATCTATAACATAAATATAGTTCTCAAGAGGTTTTTTTTTTCTTGTTACCTTTTTATGTTTCTCTTGTGTTCTGTGTTTGTAGATCAAATTTTTTGTTCAGTTCTGGTCTTTTCAGTAGAAATAGGTGAAATTCTCCTATATCATTGAATGACCATCTTCTTCCCTGGAAGATAATGCTCATTCTAGCTGGGTAACTTATTCTTGGCTGTAATCCAAGTTCCTTTGCCCTTTGGAATATCTGATTCCAGGCCCTTCGATCCTTCAAAGTAGAAGCTGCTAGGTCCTGTGTGATCCTAATTGTGGCTCCCCGATATTTAAATTGTTTCTTTCTGGCTTCTTGTAATATCTTTTCCTTGGTATGATAGTTCTGGAATTTAGCCACGATATTTCTGGGGGACTTAATTTTTGGGTTTCTTTCAGGAGGTGATCGGTGAATTGTTTCAATAAGTATTTTGCCTTCTAGGGTCTAAAATATCAGGGCAGTTTTCTTTTATGATTTCCTGTAAGATAGTGTCTAGGTTCTTTTTTTCATCATGGCTTTCAGGAAGCCTATAATCCTTAGATTGTCTCTCCTAGATCTATTTTCCAGGTCAGTTGTTTTTCCTAGGAGATATTTCATGTTTTTCTCTATCTTTTCATTTTTTTTTTGTTTTTGTTTGACTGATTCTTGAAGTCTTGATGAGTCATTCATTTCTAGTTGTTTGATTCTAATTTTTAATGTCTTATTTTCTTCAGTTACTGTTTTTAGTTCCTTTTGCAATTGACCAATTACATTTTTTTGTTCATTGCATTCTTTTTCCATTTTTGCTATTTTATTTTGCAGTGATCTCATTTCGTTTCCCCATGTTTCTTCTAACTCTCTTTTAAGATTTTTTATGTAATCTTCAAAGAAAGCCTTGTGACATGGAGACCAGTTTATGTCTCTCTTTGGGGCTTTTTCTGGAGTTGCTTTACCTTTAGGGGCCTCAGGATTTGAGGTCTGTTCTTCCCTCTCTCCATAAAAGTAGTCTATGGTGAGAGCTGTTTTTGGTTTTTTATTCATTTTTTTAAAGGTGTGAGGTCTGTTTAGGGCAAAAGTGGGACAGCTGCTTTAATTTGCCCTGGGGCAGTTCTGCTGATTGAGTTATTTCTGCAACTGGGCAGTTCTGCTGATTGAATTATGTCATGTTCTGGGCAGTTCTGCTTTAGTTCACCCTGGGGCAGTTCTGCTGATTGAATTATTTCAGGTACTGGGCAGTTCTGCTGATTGAATTATTTCTGGTGATGATCAGTCCTGCTGATTGATTGATCACCCTAGGGTGCTGTGTAATGGCAGCTAGGTCCGATGCTCATCAGGGGTTCAGTGGTTCACAATCTACCCCCCACAAAAGG
This sequence comes from Myrmecobius fasciatus, assembly GCA_023553655.1. Classification (NCBI taxonomy): domain Eukaryota; kingdom Metazoa; phylum Chordata; class Mammalia; order Dasyuromorphia; family Myrmecobiidae; genus Myrmecobius; species Myrmecobius fasciatus. The sequence continues at coordinate 530,876 of JAJPUD010000625.1, read as the reverse complement.
CAGAGCCTCCAAACCACCTGCCCACAATCAGGACAGATTGGCCCAAGAGGCCCGCAGAAGACTCCCAGGTGTGTGAAAAGCACAATGCTCCCACTCCTGTTCCGACTCCTGTTCCAGCTCCCTGCTCCAGCTCCCTGCCCTGGTCTCCCTGTGCTGCAGTCTGGGTTCAGCAGACCACCTCCCTGCCCAATTAAAACAGACCTGTTTTAAAGTTCTTCCAGAGTATTTTCTTCTAGAATCATGTTGTCCTCCAGATATTGTGGATTTTTTTGCTTCAAAATGAGTCTAGAGGCTTCATATGTTGTTGGTTTGAGGGAAAGTTAGAGGAGATTACAGAGACTCCTGTCTGATCTCCACCATCATGGCTCCACCCCCGGAAGTCTCTCCTCTGGTTTTATTTCTTGGACTCACCATATTTGAGTTTTTCTTCTGTTAACACACATATGTGACCTCATTTCCTTGGAGATGATTTTGCCACTCTTCCCAAACTCTTTGATAGAATACATATTCTGTTGGCCCTATCCCTACTATACTCAGGAGGCTGTTGTTACTATGGTTTTGGATGGAATGGCAGGAACTAGGTCTGGCCATGTGCTGCAATTCCTGGCATCTGCCTCCATGTCCTGATAGACAAATGAGGGCTCTGACTTTGACTTGGTCTCTGCTTCTTTCTTCTAAAATCTCCAATCAGGAGTTGACTCCTCCCTGTTATACATGCACAATGTAGTTCAATGAGATTTTGGAGATTTAGCTGATGACAGGCTTCCCGAAATACCGCTCGTATGCAGGCTACCTGGGTGGTGAATTAGTCTTGTCTTCTGTGGTGATTGATAGCAGAACTTGCTTCAGGACCCAAATATAATGTCTTTTCCTATTATTTCTTTCTTTACAGTGAATTTTTGGAGATCAACTCTAAGTCTTTCAGGCCCTATTTACTAGATGTTATGTTGCTGCCTTCCTCTTTTCTTTCCCGACCAACTGCCTGTATTTTTCTATTCTAAGTGCCTTCAAGCATCTTTTCTATTTATTGTTCATCCTTAGAGAAATTTACTTGTATTTATCTTTGGTCTGTTCCATGTGGTATTTTCCAAACTTTATTGGGTTATTTGTTGAGAGATCTAGGATCATTCACATCTTCATCTTAATTGGTAATTCCAAGCCAAATCATCCAAAAAACATCCATACATGGAAAAAGAAGGTAGACAAGAGTCTAAGAAGTTCAAGTTTTTCTAAAGATTTCTTATCATCAATGTTAATGCAATCACCACCTTTGGTCTCTAAGTCACTGTTCTGTAATATGAGAAAATGGAAATAAGCCTTTAAAATTTTATATGAGTAAGAATTACTGGATCAAACCATACACATGGACTAGTCTAAACCAAGATTAAATCTTGAAGGTTCAAAAATAACTAATACTCTCCCTAGCTTGTGTTCTCTTCATACCAAGTTAAATCTGGGAGCATTTGAAATTAGTATTTCCAACTCTGATAAACTGCCAGTAATGAATGCCTTCTGGATCTAGCTAGAGGTTTCTCAATATCCCCCTCTTCCATTCACTAGAAAGTTTTTTTCCTGGACTTGAAGCTGGTGAGGCATGACTTTAGCCAACAGACTGGCCCCTCTTATTGTCAAAGGGATTTTGGAGAGACCTTGAGAAGTCATAGGAGGATAAAGCATTCAGAATTTGAATGTATAAATCTCAGGGAAGAAGCAGTTATTAAATCATCAGTGCTTGAAGGATCTTGCAAGATCTTTGTTTGGCTGTATCTTTCACTGATGAAAAATCCCCTTTAGGTTGTAGGTGTATTATTGTAATTTTGCATTCTTCTTTCTCTTCCTTTTCAACATTGTTCTCCCAAGAAGGTAAGTCCAGGATTTTGAGCCCTAGAGTTTCCTTTAGAAGTCTCTTCTCTCCTAGATGCAGGGCATTGTGGATAAATGAATCCTCCCCATCTTGGGTTTGCCCATTCTTTTAAATATCTCAATGAGGGAAAATTCTAAAAGAAGACAGCTCATATGCTTATTTTTATCACTATAAAATCTTTCTAAGATTGGTTTCTATGTGTTTTGAGGACTCTTATGAAGAATGAAAAAAACTGGCAGGATTTCATAAGTAATTTTCTGTGAGGCCAATTTTCACTTTTATACCAATCACCAAGAAATGTCAAAAATACAATGTCCTGATGTTCTGGTAGTTTGTTGATTTCTTTTTAAAGTATCTAACACTTAGAGCAAATCATAGTCTTAAAATGTCTCCTCTGACAAGGTATGTCCTCTTTATATGGCAAAGTAATATGATAAATGGAACCTCCTGATAAATGGAACCATAGAAATAACTTTGTTCAATGTTTTAATTATAAATATAATCCACGACGTTCACTAATGGTATGAAGTTCATGAATGATGTCCTGCACAAAATCCAAATAGAAAGATACTCTCTTAGACAGTAAGGTTCTACAAAAACTCTTATGAAAAGCAGGCCAGAAAGGAAAGAATCTAAGAACTGTTCCTGCTATCTCTCATTTAACTAACTTATAATAATTGTAATTATAGATTATATTTATTTGGTATTTTAGGTTTTAAAGTATATATATATATTGATAAGAGAAATATAGATATACATATATCTATAGATTTTTATCTGTGTTTATGTGTGATCTATAAGAAGTCTTGGTATAATTTTAAATTTAAATGTTTCAATATCATCTCAATATCCTTACAACATCTCTGTAAGATAGGTACTGCATGTTTATTCATGTCCATTTTTAGGTGATGAATCTGAGATTTGGGAAAGTCAAGTCAATTGTCCATGATTATATAGCTAGTAAGTATGAGAGACAAGATTCAAGCCCAGGTTTCTCTTGATTCCATTTTTGATTCTTTTTATTCTTTCTCAGTCTGATTCCTCTATTTCAGTGTTTAAAAAGCTATGCTAGAATTATAAAGATAGCAAATTCTATTGTACATTTTTAGATTTGCGTATTGCAGTTGGAGGAATATTAATTTGATCCACCTTATATAAAAAACTAGAAGAAATCCAAAAGTATTTAAAAAATCTCCAAGTTTCAAATTTCATCACTGAAACCTATAGTTAAGACATAGGAGATAACTATTTCTTCCTTCCTCACCCCTCTTCAGAGTAAAAGCAGATGATTTTAAAGTAAAATTGGTAGAAATCCCTTGAATAATTCTTTTCCTTACATGTAAATACTACTATACACTGAAGACTAAGAGCCACAAAATCTTGATATTTCTCAAGTCCTATTAGGCATTAACATTCAGATGCCACATTCTTATGACAAAGACTAATAAGAAGAGAAAATGCCACAACCCAAATCTCTTCCAATGACAAAGAGTGGAGTGAGAAATGGTACTTGTTCTCATTACTACAATACTAAAACTGTCATCAATTATAATTATTGGCCATATCACTAAAGAGACTTTGTTGATAACTTAGCTCCAACTCATGCTGTTTCACTCAATTTCATATGTAAAGTATATATGGAAATATATTGATAGTATTTGTACAAATGACATTTTCTTGACTTATTAAAAACAGATTCTTAGAAATAACATCAACACATAATATGTCATAGTGATATAATATTTCATTATATTTATTATATCAATGATTATATTTATTGTTATATTGATGTATTATTATATAATCTTAAATTGTTACATTAATATATCATCTTATCTTACAATCTTAATGTAGTATTAAAGTAACTGTTATATTATTATTATATATTGTTTCATATATATCAGCACATAGTACCAGTATTTCTAAAAAATAATTATGCCTTATCATCTTTTTGCAAAAGGGAAAACTTTCTTTGCATTTAATTCTGTTTGTATTTAAGTCAGTTATCTATAGACTCTGTTTTGATTTTGGTCTTTCTGAGCAATGGTCTTACATTTCTTCACGTGAGCATGACTTGTATCAGATTGAGTATTCAATCATTTTCTAATTCATTCATTCAACAAGTATTTACTGAGCATTTAGTATTTTTGGCACCATGCATTTATTATCTCCTTCTAAGGAGCTTTCAATCTAGGTGGGGAAACAAAACATAGAGACATGAAAAGTTATATAATATCACATGATATTATACGATTAACTCTTAAATACTTTGTCCAGACAATAAGGAGTAAGAGAAGGTGATTGGAGAGAAAAGTTGAGTGAGAACTGAGAGAATTTGTATAAATGAAGGGGATAATGGGATCCCAGATTTGGAGATAGATGACTTTAAATATTTAGTCCAACTCTCTCAAAACAAAGTCCATAGAAATATCATAGAGCCAGCAATTGACAGAAACAGAATAAGAAACACATTTCAAACAAGTGAAAAGCAATTATCAAAGACAGAGAAGCAGGGTTATTCATGGTTTGTTGGGGAGAGGGGACAGTGAACATAATAGTCATATGCATGGAGTATAAGACTGATGCTGGAGAATAGTGAGAGATAAATTTGGAAAAGTAAGTTAGAAGTCAGCCTGGAGTGAAGCTTCTATACTAGCCTAAGGAGTTTTGACTTTATCTTGTAATTGAAGTGGAATTAATCACTGAAGGTTTTGGAGCAGAAGGAGGACAGGATGAAAGGAGTGTTTTTAGAAAACTAATCTGACAATAGTTTGCAGAATGTATTGGGGGAGAATTAGAACAGTTGTTCAGTTAGTTGCTTATTGCAATTATCCAAATGTAAGGTGAAAGCAGAAGGAAGGGTGGATTTGAGAACTACTCCAAAGGAAGTAGACTTGGATGAAAGATTGACTATTGTTTCAGGATGGAGGAAATAGAGAATGAAAAAAAGAGAAATCAGACTTGATTTTGAATGCTTAGGAAAATTGTGGGGAGATTAGGAGGGGCAAAAATATGAGTTAATTTTAAGTGAGGTAAAGAAAATGATCACTAGCAGATTTGTGAATAGAACTTAGAAGAAAGCAAAGGAAAAACCTCACATTGCTATTACTTTGTACATAATACATTTCACTTTGCATATGTGGAAATGATTCATTCAACAAATATTTTTCCAGAGCTTGGTCTTTCATTACACCCAGGGTCATCTCCAGTTGTTTTGATCTATATCTTGCCACTGGATCCCGATGGCTCTGGAGGAGAAAGTGAGGCAGGTAACCTTTCACAGACCTCTCTCATTTAAATCCAAAACTTAAAAAAGACATAATTTATATAACCTATATTTGATTGCTTACTGTCTCAGGAAAAGGAAAAGGGAGGGAGGGATAGAATTTGGAACTCAAAACTTTTTTTAAAATGTCTAAAAATTGTTTTAATATGTAATTGGAGAAAAATAAAATATATTAAAAATGAAAAAGACATAATTATGTGCAATCACTTTAGTCATTTATTTTCCCTCCTTTTATTTAATGTTTAATTTTCTCATTAACTTGAAAAACAATTTTAACATTTGTTTTTAAAACTTTGAGTTCCAGATTCTCTCCCTTCTTCCTTCCACTATCTCCCCATCAAGAAACACATGTAAAGTTATGCAAAACATTTCCATAAAAGTCATGTTGTAAAAGAAACCATAGATTTCTCCTCCCCTCCATCAAAGAACCCTAAAGAAAAATACAATTTAAAAAAGTATATTTCAATCTATATTTAGACATAATCAGTTCTTTCTCTGGAAATGAATAGCATTTTTTTCAAACTGCTCTACAAAATGGCTTCATCAGCTCACAATTTCACCAACAATGAATTAGTGTCCCATTTTCCCACATTCCCTCCAACACTTGTCATTTTCCTTTTCTGGCCCATTACCCAATCTAATAGGTATGATATAGTACCTCAGAATTGTTTTAATTTATATCTTTCCAATAAATAATGTGCTAGAACATTTTTATATGGCTATAAATAGTTTCATCAGTTCATTTGAAAATTATTCATATCTTTTGATCATTTATCAATTGGGTAATGGCTCTTTTTAAAAAAAATAAATTTGACTTAGTTCCTTATACATTTGAGAAATGAGGGCTTCATCAGAGAGATTTGCTTCAAAATTCTGCACAGGAATGGCAAATTAAGAGTGTTTTTTTAAAATTGGTGTCCATTCATAGGGACAGATTTTGGATAAAGAATGAGAAAAAGAATGAAGTTACTTAGACAACTTTATCAAGAAGTTTATTTGGTTCCTTAATATGTTGGATTTAATATTGTAAGAGTATGACATTCAAATGGACTCCCTTGTGAAATACTTATATAGGGGCTGCCATGAAAATCTGTGATTTGTCTTTTTGCCACATTTCCTCTGTTTGACATATAAAACCTTTCAAAACTTGTTTCCAGTCTACCTTTCCAGGCTGATTGCCCATCACATCCCTGTATACACTCCATGATTCAGCCAGATTGTCTATCTTATTGTTCTTCATATGATTTCTGGCTATGTCCTATTTCTATGCCTTTACCAGAAATGCATTGCTCCTGTCATTTATGGTTCTTAAAATCTCCAGCTTCTTTCTAACCTCAGAGCAAGCATGATTGCCTAGATGAAGCTTTTCTTTTGATCCCTCCAGATGCTAATGTCTTTCTCCTGACCCTCAAAAAAATTCTTGTATTTAATTTGTATATATTTATATTAAGTAAGATATGATATAATGCATAAAGAGCTAATCTTTGAGGCAAGAGGGAGTGAGTACCTGGTAAGTTATTTAATTTTTTAGTCTTGTAAGGCAACCTGTTAAACCTATAGAGTACAGAAAAGGTACTAACCAGCATTGATGTTCCTTATGCTATTAAAATAATGGATCCAATCTCAATCCCTATCTTTTATGTATGTGTATTATTTTTGCCAGTAGAATGCAAATTCTTTAAGGTTGGGGACTATTTCCTTTCTGATTTTTTTTAAGACCTAGTATCTAGCACAGAGCTAGTTAGTAGGCAGTAAATATAGTAGGCAGTAAATGTGTGTTCATTGACTGGTTCTAACCCTATCTTTCACTGGGTACCTAGAGAAGCAGTGAGTGTCTTAATTCAGTGCTTTCTTAATGTACTTTGCATTCTGAGAGAAAGAAGGTGAAACTAGTAGTTCTCCCATTTTTAGTTCTGTGACCCTCAAAATCATAAATGGGTTAAAATATGTTTTATCTAAGCGAATGTTTAGAAGGCTTAGTCAATTAGAACAACCTTGTTTACGTAGTCAGGATCCTAAATTTTGAAATCAAAGTTTTATCCACATACAAACTGAGATATTTCATTTCCCAGTTCCTTCTGGGTATGACATCTTGGAGTAAGGTCAAAGCATTATTATTTCATTTTTTTCTTCCTATTAAAAGAATAATTCACAGCTTCTTCTGCGCCACTACACAAAGCCTTTTGCTTTTAAATTACCTATTTATTTTAACGGTACTCCATGCTCAGAACAGGGGTATGTGACAGCTCAGCAAAGGCACCAAGGAAGATGAGAATTTAGTCTAAGTGTCCTTTTAAGTAGTCTCTACTCCAGGTCACATTTTAAAAAACCATTAAAAAGCTCTTTGTCTACACTGTGGTATGTAAGAATGAAACCAACTAGTTAATGCTTCACTGACATGCATGTTTCTGTCATGAAATATTATATGCAAAGAATGAAAAAAAAAGAATGATTTCCCTATAAAGTTTCTTGGGACTTCAAAAATGGGAATTTTTCTTTTTTACAATAAACAACTTTTCTAACACCATTTAAAATTGTGCATTTCAGAGCAGAAGATGGCTAGTGACTTATCTTCTAGAGAAAAATGACAGAAATGACTATTTGGAATTATTCCTGGAATTAGACCAGCATGAGGTCCCCTCTGCCAATCTAAGGTAAAACTGCTGAAAGGCAAGAAATCCAAAGTGATGTATGTCCAACTGACTATGTTGACAGTCTCTGGTCTAGCAAAAATTCCAAATGCCCAAAGCCAAAAGAGTCAGAGAATGTGTAAACCTGGGAATATCATCACTTTGAGAAACACAGTAAACAACAGCTCCTTTGTAAGGGGTATTTAGTAAAGGGGACCAAAAATAATATCCAAACTTCTGACCTTTTATGTGTCCCCAGGTAATATACAGAATTTATTGATAATTGAAGGTAGAATTGTAAGACCTCTGTCCTACTGCAATATCTCCTTGGCTATTATAATGAAAAGTAAGATAAGATTGCAAAGGATTTATTTAACATATAACCCAATGTCTCCTAAGAAATGTTAATGAATTGCATGCTACTTTTCTATTGATTAACATTATTTATCTGTGGAAATCTTGCTACTTTTAGGACAGATTTTTATAAAGGTCATTTTTGAATGCAAGATGATGTTCAGACACAAAAATTCATATTAAAATATACTATAAAATTCTTCAAATGCATCTTCATGGCAGCAGAAAATACACTAAAACATGAGGTATAGTCTTGTCTGCCTGTGATTGCTTGAGGTTACATAAATTATGCATATCCTCTGGTCTTTAGATAAGTCTGATCTTTCAAAGATTAATTAATATGTAATAACTTTCACTAATTGTCTTTGAGGTTTAAAAAAACTTATGTTGTTTACAATGGTGTTCAGAAAAAAAAGACAACATAATAACAAGCAGTTATTTAATGAACTAAAATAACAGAATATTTCTAATAAAATAAAGGTATTATTACATATTTACATAATATCAATTATTTGGCTTGCTAATTTTTGAAGGAAAAGAACTATAACTGCAATGTATATTGATCTTTTGGAACTTTGAAGTTTTTCATAATAATAAGACTACTAAATACAATGCCTAACAGTGCCTTATACAGAATAGATATTTAGTAAATATTTGGCTTGTGAATGAAAAAGTGATTTTCCTTTAGTTATAGGCTTTTTTATATCAAGAATTCCGAGCAAATAAAATTCTATATAGTATACAAAGTCATTTTCTCTAGTTTTCTGTATCTCCATTTAATAATTAAGTCATAGTTAGAAGGAGTTTTTTTAGATATCTCTACTTGTATTCATTTTAAGCCTTCTTAATAGAAAAGAGCACAATGTAGGAGCAATGGCAGTCAATGATTATATTTGACCTAAGTAACTTTAGTCTAGCCACTCACTTTCCTCATGCTCATTCTTGAAATAGAGGGCTGGACTAAATTAACTTTCTATGATTGTGAAATGTTTTAATTTTTTTGTTTTCTTTATGATATTGAACTATTTTGACCCTCTGCTATCAGAACTCATGAAGCTATGTCATATAGTAGAAAAACAACTCCCCCCCCCCAAAAAAAAAAAAGAGTCAGAGTTAGAGTCAGAGAATCTGGCTTGCTTCCTGAATCTCTAGTCACCTCTTATCTGTCTGACTTTTGGCAAGTCATGATCTCTTTGGGACTGTTTGCTCATCTATAAAATGGAAGGGTTGGAAAGGATGATAGGTAATGTGTCTTTGAGTTCTAACTATAAAATCTTCAGAGTCGTAATTTCATATTAATAAACATATATTAAATATTCCCTACATTCAAAGCACTGTGTTAGACATTGGAGAAGGCAGAAGCTAAGCAATATATGATCCCTTTCTTCCTAAAACATATAATATAAATCTAGCATGAAAATGACACATTAAAAAAACATGAATGAACAAAAAAATGACATGAATGAAAAATATAATGACAAGTATGAAGAATAAATAATAATGCACTTGAGACTAAAATAAAATATAACACTGTTATGTTATAGATATCACATAGATTTGAATACAGGCATAGGTCTACATTGCTATTGCTCAGTTGTGTCCCATTCTTTGTGATTCAATATGGGTTTTTTTTGGCAAAGAAAACTGGAGCCGTGTATTTTTTCCTTCTCTATGTCTAAATATGTTCTACTAAACATAACAATGACATAAGAAAAAACTTAAGAGAGAAATAGCTAATAAATAGATTTATTAATTCCTTCTCCATGGTATAGTGCAAAAAAATTTGGATATGTATTCCTCTGAGACCTTGGATGAGTCACAATCCCATTTATGAGCTGGAAAATGAGACTGTGGTTCTAAATTAGGGGTTCTTAACTACATGTAGGTTCCTATTTGGACGTCCATAGAGAAGTTTTTTGTGAACTTGGATGGGAAAAAAATCTTTATTTTTACTAACCTCTCTTACTGAAATTTAGTATTTCCTTCGATTAAAAATATACACAACAAATCACTATAGTATACAAAGAAGTTAATGACAAGAAAGGTTAAAAAGCTATTCTAGATTATTTGTAGACTCTTCTATCCCTAAATCCTATATCCAGTGTCATGAAGAAGTATCCCTTGATGGAAGATTCCTTGATTCTATTATTTCCATTATTTAGATCATTTGTAATACTGAGATGTTAGCTAATTATTCAGAGTGAATGGAGTCCACCACAGTGGGATTTGTTGCTTTGTAGAATGTAAAAAGAAAATCATCAACTTAGATTTGTAAATAATAGTTTGAAGCTTTGAATTCTACCCATAGAGGCAAAATAAAGTGGATTATCTCTTAAGTCTGATCAATGCAGGCAGTGTAGTGTAGTGACTAGATCTGTAGAACTTAGAGTTTACATCTCAGTTCAGACACTAATTCTGTGATACTGGACAAATCACTTAATCTTTCTGTGCCTCATTTTACTCATCTGCAAAAAGGGATAATAATAGCACCTTTTTCACAGAGATGTTGTAAGGATCAAAAGGATTTACTATTTTAAGTGTTTTTCGAATACTTAAGCACTACATAAATGTTATCTATTGTTGTTATTATTCTCTCAATGGTTTAGGTGATTGTTAAACTCTTTATTTAATTTTGACTATGTAAAAACCAGTTTCTGTATCCATACAGAGAAGAATTTATACAAAATTCCTAAAATGTTAATCATTTTTAAATAATCTCAACAGCTGAGAAGATTTTTTGGTTTCAGAACATAATTTTGTTTTTTTTTTCCAGGAAGTTTGGCAACTAATACAAACCATAATATTAATAATAGAATAAATTGCTTCCATTTGAATTGTTTTAGGAAGATTCTGAAGATCACCTGGCAGGATAAGATACCAGACACTGAGGTCCTTTCTCAAATTAAACTGCCAAGCATTCCAACTTTACTGCAGAGAGCATAACTCCATAGGGCTGGCCACATCATTCAAATGCTAAATATACACTTGCCAAAAAAAATTATTTTATGGAGAACTCACCCAGAACAAGTGTTCACAAGGTGGTCAGAAAAAGTGATACAAGGACACTCTCAAAGTATATTTCTTTAAGAACTTTAGAATTGATTGTATGATGTGGAAGACACTGGCACAGGACTGCCCAAAATGGCGTGCCTTCATCAGAGAAGGTGCTGTGATCTCTGTACAAAGTAGAATTGAATTAGCCCAAAAGAAAGCATGAGATGTACAAAATTAGAGAAGCCATCCCAAATGTTCATATGGACTATTTATGTCCAATCTTTGGCAGAGCATTCTGAACTTGTATTCATCTGATCAGCTGCAATCAGACACACTACAATTTGACTCTAATATAGTGATGTCATAACAACCAACCAACCAATAGAAATATTTACATTTACTTTTGGGGCATTTTTACATACATGCTCTCAGTTAAGCTTCATAATAACCCTATGAAGCAAATAGAGCAAGGATTATTGTCACTTTGCAGATAAGTGAGTCTCAGAAACTAATAACAATACTGAAAGAATTGATGTTTTAGAATTGAACAAGAAGTTATTAAATTATATTTATTCTGAATCTTGTTGTAGAAAGAGATTACCTTTTAAAGGGTTTATTGTTGTTAGAAGGTAACCCTAAAATAAAATTACTGTTTTGGGGATATTTATCTGTCTGCCTATCTATTGCTAGATATGTGTGTGTGTGTGTGTGTGTGTATGTATGTGTGTATGAAAAAAGGTTTTATGGAACCTTTCCTATCCAAAGTACAGATAATTAAGTTCTTCATTTGTTAAATGAAGAGGAAAACTATATGGTCTCCAATAGCTTCTTTCGCTCTAAAAAGTCAATAATTCTGTGTTATGAAGATCATTGCAAAGGTATTCAGCAATCTATTCGTTCTGTGAAATATCCATCAACTTCACATAATTGATGATCAGTAACTAGATTATATTTGAAAATAATTTTTATAATTGTATTTACAATTATGCAAATAATCTTGTTCTGAATACCTAGATACTATATCATTCCTCCTCCCTACCATGATGCCATCATAGTAGGGATCCCAATGTAGAAAACATTTTAATTTTTAAAATTAAAAGTAAAAAGTTTTTGGTTTAGGGAGCATTTGTACTTTCCCTATTAATATATAGTTTTTCAAGAGGGAAAAAATATAGAAATTGAATTTGAATGGGAGGGAAGGCCAGGCTGAATTTCATTGTAGGTACTACCTATATTATCTCTTACCAGAGTTAGTGTTCCTAGTTTTTGTAAGTTATTCTTCAGCCCACATCCTGAACCCCAATCTGGCATGTTATTCTACTATAAGACATACTAGAAATATACTAATTCCATAGCAAATCATTTAATTAAAATGGGGAGGGGACATAGAAAAAGAAACAAATATAAAACATTCTCTGTACCCATAAAAAGAGATGCAAATGTCTTATAATTCTAGGAGAGTTATAATTGAATCTCCTTTTAATTCATCTAACTCTTTAATTTAGCAGAAAGACAGTAACTATTCAGGTTACAATGCATGTGGTAGACATAATGCCACCATTTTCTTGAAGTTTTTCCCAGACGTTTTCTCTAATGCACCACTTTCAGTTTATAGATGAGGAAACAGAGGCTATGGAAAGTTTAGTGGTTAATCTAAGATCATAAAAGTGGTAAGTGGTGAAGCTGGGAGTTCAACTATTACCATTCCAAATCAAGTGATTTATCCATAATACCTCACTGCACTAAAATATTATCCTATTTCAACAATGATTGTAAGACAAAATAAAGAGCAAGTTTAAAAAATATAAGAAGATCCATGTAGATCAGGAGAGGTAAAACAGATAAATGAGAGAGTGGCTGAAAACTCTTACCTCAGCTTTGGAGACATCATGCCCATAAAGAATATCAGTATTCAGGATACCATGCTCATGTCACATTCTCATACTGAACATATTCATCTTCTCTCTATTATTATTGAATAATAGAAAGAATAATATTAATTAATTACTGAATTGCTAATCCCATCCCTTCCCTCATAGCAATATCAGATCTATTTTTAAAATTTCCCATTTCTGAAAGAATCTTCAACAATAAGGATCTTTTCTTTGTGATACCCCTATTCTGTAAGAAAGGGCATCCGGGTCTCTAAGAGTTATTTTCACAGACATTAGTACAATGGGAAAGAATCCCTATGGACATAACTCTTATATATCTGTTTTTTAAATCTATCTCGTGCTTTGTGGCTTCTGTGCATTTTCCACACTCTACCCTATACCTAGAATACTTTTCATAGAGAAATTAATATAATAGAATATTAATAATATATAGAAAATTAGGAATAGGATATTAGCTATCCTATTATGGAGTGCAATGTGGTATAGTATTTTCAACATGTTGACTCAGATGATATGGGTTCAAAACCCATTCCTGATACTTATCACCTATGTAATCTGTAAAGTCATTTTATTTTCCTGGGCCTCATATACATAATGAAAATGTTAGACTATATCACCTCTGAGGTCTTTTCCAGCTCCAAATTTATAGTTTCAGTTTCTTAAAGTCTTACTCATCCTTCAAAATCCAAACTAAATGTAATCTCTTCCAAGAAGCCTTTCTGCAATCCTTCTTACCGAAATATTTTCTCTCTTGTTGACCTTCTCACATTCTAAATTTGTATAATAGTTTGTATACACATTTACTTTATTATACAATTTTTGAGAGTTGGACTCAATTCTTATTTCTCTTTGAATCTCCCATATGCTTAATGTTTATCACATGAAAGAATGATCTATATATTATAAATTCATTTTTCCTCAATTTTAGTTTTCCTGATCTATATGGACCTCCTTTATTCTTTAAATTTACTCTATTTTGACTTATGATGATTGTTAAAATAGTGTAATATTTTAGTGCACAGTGGCATAATGGATCAAGCACTTGATTTGGCATGAGAACTGGTTCATATCCTGGCTTTGTCATTTACCACTTTTGTGATCTTAGATTGATCACTAAGCTTCCCATAGCCTCTGATTCTTCATCTATAAAATGAGGATATTGGAATAGATGACTCTAAGTCTTGTTCTAAATTTATGATACTATGATCCTTTCCAGGAAAAGATGCTCAATAGAGGGCTATTTTTGAAGATAACAGGAATTTAGCTGATAGAATGCAGGTAATGGGTAAGCATCATCATGAATCAGGTGATGTCCACCCCACCTTCAAGATATTCATTGTAGTGAGATGCTTAATTCCATTTTACAAGACAAAAGCAGGATACACACTAATTTAGACTTTTACATGGCCTTGAATTCATTTTTATTTAGTGACTCAAGATTACATTTTTAACAGATGACTAGTTCTGGTAAGGATGACATTTGCCTTTGGTTCTCTAATATGTTCCAAATCAGTTTCCTAGGAGTATATGTCCTGAGTTCGTGTCAACCACTAATGTATATCCATGGATAAAGACAGAGCAGTCTAATTGAACCATTTCTGTTTTTCATACTTCTTTCTGGGGCATTATCTCTGTTCTTTAACCTTCAATCTTTGTTTCGGTTTTTTTTTTTTTGGTATTTTAATTGGTGAGGAGACAGGGTAGCATTTCCCCTCTCTACTACTGGATTGAGATCTTTTGACCTTTTAATTGTTCATGGGCTTACTTGTGGGATGGTTGCCTTTTTTATCTTATATGGGGGCAGGATTATTTCAGGCACATGTCATGTTGTGACATAACCAAAAATTATTCACAAGACAGATACATTTCTTTTACTTGATGAAGAGCAATGGTAGAGGAAGGCAGATATCTCCCAAAGGAAGATTTGCTTTCCTATCAGACATAGCAAAACTCTCTTAAAGTGCAATGTCAGAATTTTTTGTATAAAAATATTTGTAGAAATTTTAAAGAGGGCTTCTTGAAAAAGTGTTCACCTGAAAGTGTTTTTCAAATCTTCCATGACTCAAGTTAATTCACTAGCTGCCTTTAGATCTTAATAAGTCATTCTAATACAGTACAGCATATAGAATTTTCTAGGAAAACTGAAGCAGACTTAGAATCCCAGTTAACTGACCAGGAAGCCATGGTAACCTCTGGGCTGTAGTTAATGTTGGTGCTGTTAAGAGAACTCCTTTATCCCTTGATCAAGCTTGGCAGAGAACTGCATTTACATCTAAGTGCTTCATTTAAACACTGAATTATATTGGGAAATATCACTAGTCCTTCTACCACTAGGTCAAAGACTACCATTATGTAATTAAATGGAAGTATCCTGAGAGTGTAAAGAAATGATCCCCTTATTCTGCATTTTCAAAATCCAGTTCTAGTTCCAACCTAATCAACTTGGCAATGGAAGGATGTGTTATTTTTTCAAATAAAGCATTATTCTTTAGTGAAGAGATTATAATGTGATAGTTTTCTACTTGCTTTACACTTCAAATCTTTGTTGCAAAGAAATTCTGAATATCAAATGGAATAAATTCTCCTACAGTGTTACCTACATTACAAAGTTAGTTGGACAGTCAGAGACTCTTTGAGGACAAAAGATTTAATCTAGTTAATTTCTGTTAAATAGATTACTAATTGGTATTTTAGTGGCCTAGACAAATTATTGCAATTAATTTAATCAGTAACTATTCTGTTTAAAGAAAGATCTATTCAGTTTGTAAAATATTTAAAAATCACCTATATCCTTACTTTCTTGCTGAGAAATGCACAAAATTTATTTGTACAAAGAAATGAATTTTAATATTATACTTTCTGCTGTGGGGTTTAGAATTGACTTCATATCATTAAAATGCATGAATGAATTAGTATATTTATTTGCATGTATGATATATCTGTATTTCAAAGCAAAAATTTCAAAGGGCCACAAATATATGTATGTAAAATTTGTATTTGCCTCCTAGTAATGTTCATTCACTACGCAGATCAGTGTTTATAAGGAAAAATTGGACAGCTGCATACACCATCCCCTCATTTCCATAGGCATATCTGCATGCGGGCTTATTTATGCAAATTTCACAAGTGTATATGACATAGACATTTTAAAATCTGACAATAAATAGGTAAGATGGAATTCTGCCCACAGGTGGGCTAATGAAGTGATAATAAGCAATAGTTTCCTATAGCAACACTTTTTTTGGCACATGGTTAAGGACCATTTTTGAGAAGTTATGTTGCACACATTTAATTTCATAATCTGTATCAACTTATAGTCAATAATTAGTATAAAAATGAATTGGAAATGGTGCCAGAGGTCACATTTCAATGGAAATGCCATTTTGGACACTTGGAAAAAGTAACTTCTTCATTTACATGCAAGGTAGTTTGCATTTTCACTTCCATTTTTTCAGGTTACAGCTTTATTCTTCTTTTTTTGAAAATAGGTTTTAATCATGATTTAAACATGTGAGGATCAGGTCCCTCTTTGATATGTATGTCTGAAACTCAGAGAAGTTAATGGGGGTTATGAATGCCTACTGAGGGGAGAATACACCCATAACCTCCAAAACAAATTTAGAACAATTTAAAATGCCCTGGAGTAATAAAGAGCTAGTTTAAGGGGTCAATGAGAGGGTAAATATATGTTTTAAAGATTATTTTTGTGAAAACTCTTGTGGCTCGTAGGCCCAAGGGAGGAACAGATGGGTGTGAACAGAGAAAAGGATAAAATAACAATTATGCCCAGGGTAAAAGTGTAAATTACAGTGTTCCTTGGCAGAGATCATGTGCACGGCAACGTTTTTTTATGATTATTATTTATATTTCCAAAGTGCTGTATAACCACTGTTTATTCCTCAGAATGTCCTTGCCAAGTGCATATTTTCCACTAAGCATTTTAGACTGACAGCCACCAGAAAAGAAATTAATCATTCACTTTCTAGTGTCTAATATTTTAGGTCAACTATTCTACTTTCAGTATGCCCTTGTGCAAATGAGGAAACTGAGTAAACTGACTGAGGTTATGAATTGTCCAAAAATCCCTGAGTGACAGAGCACAGATTAAATTTCACAGGGTATCAATCTGTTGCACAAACTATTGAGCCATGGCATGTATTGTGGTTGTCAAGTGTACCATGCCCCTCAGCATCCTTCTACTTTGCCTCCTCTCTTTAGGGTAGTCAGTGTTGTTATCCACCTTTTTTTGAACCTTTTCAAGGTCAAATGTTAAGATGGCAAAAGTTAGACATAGGCATATACTGAGTGGTGTGAATAAGATGTGAATAATACTTGGGGAAATGGTTTAGGGACCCAGGAAACAACCTATAAGAATGGGACAGATTGAAGGAATAGGATGAAGGAGATGAAGGGAGATGAGAATAATGGAAGAATGGACCTGAGCATCAAGCTGATGAGTCTTAAGTCTCCTACATTCTGGTTGACACTTTATATTTGGGTCAATTTTTCCTTGGTCTCTTCACACCTATTTGATATATGTATAGTATATTAAAATATGTTTTAAATTTTTTTATCTGATTCTTCCCACAGAAGAAAAAGTTGAGGCAGGTAATAGACTATATGATTTTATTGAGGGATTTTCATATACAGCTAAATTTGGTAGGGATAGATTTCAAAATAGTGAATAAACCACAAGAGGAAGATTTGTGCATCCTTGCAAAGCTCCAGATACATACCAGGATTTGACTATTTAAATATAACAACAAACTCATAATTTATTTCAACAAATACAGCTACAGCAAGAATCCCTTTTCACTGTAAATTATACTATACATGATAATTGATCTAAAAGTGAAGAGAGAATTCCTTGGGAGTTGAAAAAAATCAGAACCTACTTAAAAATAATGGAAAATTGATCACAAAATTGATAAAATTTGGAAAAGATGATGCAATGTTTTGCTTCATTTATTATTTTAGGAATGAAAATAAACTATTTTCAGGTGATTTTTGTTATTTGGAACAATGATAGTAAAGGGTCTTTTACTTTTTCAGCACAATGAAGTTGTATTCCTACTTCCTGTTTGTCTTGACTAGAATAAATTTTAAAGCATGGAGATCTTTGATTAATATCAGTAATCTATTTTAAATAGTAATTCAACTGACTATTAGATGCCTATAATGGATTTTCTTGATCCCCTCTTTCAAATTATGTTTAAAGGATGAATACTAAATTTAAGCTCAAACTCTATTTACATTAGTTTCATATAAAGTACAATGTTGTTTTGATGGTCCCACAATTAAAGTTTAATTTCTAGAGGGCACTCAGCTCTGCAGTCCATCTTCCAAAACAGGAGATGGAAACTAAAGAAGGTAAGTGGTGAATTAACTTCTGGAGAATTAAGGATCCTAGGCAGCAAATAGCATAGAATATGAGAATCAGTGTACTGGATGGAATTGATTAAGATTTGGTTATAGAATCAATTAAAAGGAAAAGCATAGCGGGTTTAGGAGTAATGGCAATATGGTGTTAAATCATACTATATAAAAGATGAAGGTACTGTGATCTGGAAATTTGTAGAAGATTTGGAGATATTTAATATCTGAACCCTTATGCTTTTTTATTTGTACATTCTTAACAAGAAGTTTTGAACTATAGAAAAATTACATTGGCTCTTTTTTAGTGATCAGAAAGACAGTCCATGATTTAGAAAGGCCAAGAAAAAGAGTAGCAACTGATCATTTAGCTGTTTCCATCTTTCTCCTAAGTTTTATCTCCTTTTAATGCCACATGGAACTTTCACAAATTCTCAGCAATCATGATCTTAGGAACCATTTTCATCTTAATTAGAAATTTTGTTTATTTGTGATACCTTATTAATTTTCAACATTTATTTTGGATTCAAGAAGGTTGGAGACAGCATCTACATCCTTATGTTTGCATGTCTATTTCAGAAGAAACCAATAAATTCTTGGGGATAATATTCTGATATTAACATCTTTATATGATTTTTTCTTATTTGAATTTTTTATTAAACATCTGAATGTACCATAAATTTTATTTTTCATTGTTGATTATTGTTCTAAATTTTAATGGGGGGTATCATGCTGGTTATATATATATATATTCTTGAGACATTTTTTAAAAAAAAATAAGATTGGGATATTTACTGTGAAAAATATCATCAATTATCTTCACCAATCCATTTATTATATGGAGTTAAATAAGTTACTATATGTTGTAATTTCCTTTTAAATAAGTCATACACTTTTTAAAGGTTATCTACAATAAAACTTTATTTGAACTATTTTACATTTTTGTCTTTTTGTCCAGATTTACAAATGGGATTTTTTGTAAAATGAAGAAAATTCAAATTAAGGGACAAAAAAGGATGGAAAACAAAATAAACATTGAGCTTCAGAAAAGGTGATTTTCTCAGAAATTTATATAGAAGTTCCTATTAATTTTTCATTAAATGTGGTTCATGACTACCAACACAATTTCACATTTATATTTATGTATATTTTAAATTAGCCCTTTTGCTTTGCTCTATTTGCTCTCATTGTCATTCTCTTCCACCTTGTCTTCAGACTGCTGAATCCTCACCCATTCTTCAAAGTGTAACTCAAATGCCATCCCTTCTTTGATTCCATTCAGCAACTTCATTTTGCACTTGATTAATGCATATATTATTGTGTACTGCAGTTATTTATGTATGTATTCTCTCACTTTGCTACATTGTAAGCACTATGAGGGCAGAGAATATGCCATATTTAAATTTTGTATCTACCCTAGCACCTAGTATAGAACTTTGCACAAGGTAGGTGCTTAATAAATATTTGATAAATTGAACTGAATAAAATAATTTTAAAATGATTATAGATTAGCATCATGCTTTTTAGTAGAATTTTAAAAAAAAATCTTTTGAATTATTTTTCTCTTCTTAGAAATTTAAAATACTATTATTGGTATATTTAATTTTTTCCTTAGATAAGATTTTAAGCAGGGATTCTGTTAGTATATATTTACTTCAACATTTCAAGAATATGTATAAACCGATCACTAATACTGATCACAATGCTTTGAGATTTTTTTAAAAGACTATCTGTGACTGAAAAATTCCATTACCTTAAAGTCAGTCTGGTGATGAGCCTCCACAAACTGGCCAGACTGATTGTAAGAAGTCAAATACAATCTGTCGATGGGTCTATATTCTAGACTAGTGTAAGTACACCCTGTCAGTATCTGTGTTCTACGAACCTGACCTTTGAGAATCCAGGGTCACTTCTATGCCATAATAAGTCACATGTTAGTAAAAGAAAATCTATACTGACAAGTGGAATATTTAATCAATTAAAAGAATCTTGTAGAACTTCCTACAAGTCAAATTAAAATTAAATTTGTTAAATTAAAATATAATTTTTGTTCAAATATATAAAAAAATTTAAATTAAAATGCTCTGGCCTTGCCATATCTATAAAATAAGTGATACTGTTTAATATTTAAAACATTGTCCAGAACAAGTATAAAGTTGAAACAAATTTTTTTATATACAATGCAATATTATTTTTTAATCTGAAAATTCAGTCCTTCTCATTAGAATTTGGTAAATTATTCGCTATTTGTGTAAATTTATGGCCTCATCAATATGAGTTCTTCTAATACCAGTTCAGGTGATTTTTTCAGAAATTTATATAGAAGTTCCTATTAAATTTTCATTAAATGTGATTCATGACTACCAACACAAATTCACAGAATATATATGCTACATGTAAACAAACAATATGTATATATATATATGTGGGTATATATGTGTGTATATATATATATGGAATGCCTATCTGTATTTTTCCACAAATACCATTTGAACAAATCACTTCCCTACTCATTAAATTCCTTGTATTACCTCCAGGAACAAATACAAAATGCTCTTTTTTTGCTTTCAAAGTCATTCAAAACTTAGCCCCCTTTCCAGTCTTATTATACCTTATTCCTCATCATATTTTCTTCAATTGAGTAACACTGGCCTCCAGACTGCTCCATGAACAACATAATCCATCTCTTAACTCTAGGTACTTTTTTTCTGGCTGTCTCCCATCCCTAGAATTTGCTTCCTCCTTTTTGGTCTACTAACTTCCCTGGCTTTTTTTTTTTTAAGTCCTAGCTAAAATCTCACCTTGAAGCATCTCTAAGACTTCTTAATTTCAGTGTTTTCCCTCTTTTAATTATTGCCAATTTATCTTGTATATAAATTGCTTTGTACACATTTATTTGCATATTATTCCCTCCATTAGATTGTAAGCCTAGCACAAGACCTGGCACATAGTAGGTGCTCAATAAACGTTTATTGAATGAATAAAAATCCTGCAAAGAGGATCTCCCCACCACAATGAAGAGCTTCTTCTGGTTTTAAAAAATATTTCATTAATAGTTAAATATGGGAGCAATACTCAGGCTTATTATATGAAGGTCCTCCTTTCTTTTTTAGCTATCTATATCTGACCATTTTTTTTTTTACCAATTCTAGCATGAGGGTTGTTGGTAATATTCTAGAACCTAGTTAGAGTGAGAATAATTTTTGTATCTTTAGTAATACCTAGATTAAAATGTCAATAAATTACAAATGTGATCATTAGATTTTATGAACTGGTCATTAAATATCATCATTAATTTGACTTTTAAAGGTATTGAAGTGTCCCTTCAGTGACTAATCATACTTCTACTTCTCATAATTGTTTGAGGGATAAGATGAGATAATCTTTGTAAATTTGAACCTTAAAGCACTATATAAATGTTAGTTATTTATTTCAAAGCACATCCATTTCCTTATTCTTCTACCTTTTAGTCAAATATTTTTGTATATGTGTGGCAAATAGCTTAATTATAGATTCTTTAGTGCCCTCTTGCAATGATTCAGGAAGAATCTAATGATTTTTGGCTTAAATGTCTAAAAAATCTGATATTCCATAAGATTCTTAATAACCAATTGTATATAAGCAACACAAGCTGCTTATTATTGAGTCTCAACTCTGCCATTAACAAGATGTGTGACATAGAACAAGTCAGTTGAATTCTGTAGCCCTTGTTTTCTTCATCTGTGAGATTAATGAATTGAATTAAATGACATCTTTGGACTCCTCCTTGTCTCTGTGATTGGATCTGGAAATAAATTATAAGTGTACATTGGATATAGACTTTTGTGAATTAATATATTTCTCCTAAATCAACAATTTTGGAACTAGATTTAATAGTCAACATTTATTCAACCCAACAATTAGATACCCATTTAAGTGACTTCTTTGTATAACACCCTGTGCTAAGATTGGCAGTATAAAGACACAGATTCAATAGTTCCTGTCCCAAAGAGCTAACCAGAGGAATATATAGATATATAATTAATAATGTATATAATAATAATAAACATATATATATAATATATGCATATATAAATACAAAGTACATGCAATAAAATACAAATTTTAGTACAGAACTAAGAATTCAGGTTATATACTGTGGAAGATGTGAAAGAAAAAGGCATAGTTGCTTGCCTCAAGAAATGTACAATTTTTATGATAGAACTGACATCAACACTTTAATCAAATGAAAACCATATACATAGAACAACATATCAAGAGGAATCCAGTGCATTGGTGGACCACACTGGTCTGAATAAGATATTCAACATCCAAACACATTTACTTTCAATTATACCTAAACAATTCATTGATTCAGCTCAACATGCATCTTCCTTCACTCCTATGTAACACTGACTAACTTGCTTCCTGTATTCAGATTGTTTAGCTTGTTTTTCCATTGTGTCAAACTCTTTGAAACTCCATTTGAGGTTTTCTTGGCAAAGATACTAAAATGGTTTGCCATTTCCTTCTCCGATTTATTTTATAGATGAGGAAACTGGGGCAAACTGGATGAAGGGACTTGCCCAAGATCACACAGCTAGCAAGTGTCTGAGGTCTGATTTGAACTTGGATTTTCTGACTCCTAATCCTGCACTTTATCCACTGTACCGCCTAGCTGCCCATGACCCACATTAAAATATAAAGTGAAAGTAACTCTTACAGTTCCTTCACTTTGTTCAATTCCTCGAATGTAGATGAAGGTAAAAAACAAGTTTAGATGATTTTTTTTAGAGCATCTTTGGGCAGTGCCTATACAAATTGATCAGATTGAATCAGAGCTTGTAGTTCCATTGTGTTCCATTGATTCAGGCCTTCTGCATAGTCAACTCTTGAGGCAGGAGTCTAAAGAAATGATTGTGGGGGCAGCTGGGTGGTGCAGTGGATAGAGCACCAGCCCTGAAGTCAGGAGGATCTGAGTTCAAATATGATCTCAGACACTTCCTAGCTGTGTGACCCTGGGCAAGTCACTTAACCCCAATTGCCTCAGCAAAAAGCAAAAAAATAAAAAATAAAGAAATGATCGTGGAAGAATAAAGTGTGGTAAAGACTCAGTAGGTCTCCTTCAGAATAATGTCCCCAGTGTCAGGGACAAATTCACCTCTCCTTCACCTTGAAAGTATGTCTTATAAGCCATAGCATCTTTTGATCACATCTAATTCCACTGTTTCATAAAGCCTGCCTACAAAAAAGTACTTTATTGTTTCTATATAAGGTTTAATTCTTATAAGGAAGGGACTAAAAATTGCCCAGAGTATTTATCAATCAGATGATTACTTGGATCTGATTCTTATATTGACTAAAATGTTAACTTCCAAAAATATAAAGGCTAGTAGGTTAATATCAATCTTTAACCTATGTTAAACATATAAAATTGAGTTAAATCTATAGAAAAAAATTTAAATCTATGCAACTTGTACTTTGGTGGTAGTGTTGAGTTGAGTGATCTGTTGGGTCAGTCCTCAGAGGGATCTGAATGACCACTAATAGCACTTTTCCTCAGATTCACTATTGCCCAGTTATCTTTCATCTATCATTTCTAGAACACAAATGAAATATTCAGACTTTCTCAATTCTGATTTCTATATAGAACTTCTTTTTATTGTAGATATTACCAGGAAGAGGACACTTTATTGAACTAATTTTCTTATAGATTGGAAGTCTGTGTTAAATACTGTTTTGGGAAATGCTTGCAATTCATGCAGATTCAGTCCGTTATACAAAATACTTTTATAGAGTAATTTGAAAGTTTCCAAAGGGGGTGGTTGAATTATGTAATATTTTACCAAACCACATATGATTTTTCTTCACTTTAGGAAGCCCAACTCATCACATGTTTTGTTTTTGAATATTATAGAGTCCCAAATTCAAATTTTAATAATAGAAATTAAAACAGAATATATAAAACCAATATACAGCAAGTGCATTTCTCTAATTAAGTACTGCAAAATACATGACAATAAAAATAATTAATGGAAAACAACAAAATCTTGCATCAATAAGATATTGTGTTTCTCTTAGGACCAATATTTTATTCTAATTAATCCTTACAGAATCCCCATGAGGTAGATGAGGGGCAAAGACCCCCCTTTTTATAGATGAGGAAACCAAGGCACAAGCAAGTTAAGTGGATTGCCAAAGGCCACACAATGAGTTAGTGATGAAGTCATGAAAGGGCCCACATCTCCTTTTTCCAAGGACATTGCTTTATCTAAAGTGTTATTTCTATGTAGCAAATAAGAAAGATGACTATAGCATTGATATGAGCAAAAATTAGATAAGATGCTAGGTCCTAAAATTGAAAGTGAAGTTATAAATTACACATGGAATAATCATCCATATAGGAAAAAGACTTCTACCTTCAAAAATGTGGTATTTCTCCTGTTTCACCATTAAAATTTTTTATTTGCATTTTACAATATCTGTTACTCAACTTCAAAAAAATGCAAATGTAACCATGGTACAAAGTAGCATTTGTGCCACCAGTACCATGAAAAACCCTCATGTGTGAATGGGCGGTTAATTAGGCTGTATTAGATTAATCCCATGTCTCCATTGGTTGTAACAAATGAAAAGATAGTGTGCATTGTCATGGGGATAGACATTTAAAGCTGAATGTAAGTTTCATATTTTTTCCATGTGGTTGGTCAGCCAGGGCTTCCTTTTAATTTAATGAAAATTTGGTTTGTAAATCAGAAAACCTTTCTAATTGAAGAACTTGTAAAGAAGGGATCTGCAAATTTTCTTAGAAATTGAAATTTTGTTTATTGCTTGATGTTAAAAAATCACACACTCATATGCACATATACAGAAACCCATCAGGTGCAGCCCTAAACAATGGATTTTATAGAAAATGGAAAAAAGCTTCCCTTTTAGGCCTATCTAGAAATTTAGGTAAAGACATATATAGAGATACCTGATATTTCTAATATAATAATATTGTGTAGATATTAGCAGAATATTTATAATAAAAGATCTAAAATGTCCTTTCCTAATGACATTTTGAGATAATTTTAGCCAAAAGTCATATTCTCCTTTTTAAAATAATTACATATAGATTATAGTTATTGTATAAAAAAAGGCTTGCCTTCCATTTAAACAATGTTGAGTAGTTAAATGTAAATTTCAAGAAGTGGAGCCTAATTTTTAAATTAGAAAAATATTCTAGACCACATGTAAGTTTTGCTTTGTCACTATACTGTATGCCATTCTGTAGAACAAAGACTGGGTGCATAATGAGCCAATGTAAATGAAGTCAAATCAGCAAAAGCATGGTGGGGGAGGGGAAGGTGTAAAATATGTCAGTTGGTATAATGACCAGGGAGTAGAGAATTTAAATGTTTAATGCCTGCACATTTAGACTCATTTTTCTGTCATCTCTTTGAATGGGTAGACTGAGGTGTTTGAAAGTCCGGAATGAAAGCATCTCCCTCTTAAACTCAAAGGATTATTAATGTTATTTACCAGCATGAATATAATCTGTGCATATATTCATATACTTTCTTATTTGTCTATATTTTTAAAGAAAGAGTCATGGTAATAATTAGAAACTAATCAGGAAATGCCGAGATTTTTTTTTTTAAACTCTCCTGCACTGAATGCCAGCTTCCCATCGCCCAGCCATGATGGAAGCTCAGAATACAATAGGAACACAGCAACAATATGAATTGCAAATACATGTATATCTTTCTGCACAACCTTTCTTATTGACTCTTAATAAAATGAACGTCTTCTAAAAAAAATCCTCAGCTGTAAATTGCTTTACTATTGATGACAGAGCTTTGGAAAAATACTGCACATGCCTTACAATCAACTAGACAGAGTTGTGTTAAACAGAATTGTTTAGCTTCTGTCTGTAAATTATGTCTCCCTCTCTTATCCCCCCCTCCAATAAAGAATGGATCTTCTTTAATAATCTGCTGCTTAGCATGTGTTGCAACTATCCATGTGACCATCTGAGTATTTTACATATCCCACATTTATGAATATAACATGTCTTTTGAGAATGTTTATGTTTAATAATTTTCTCACACACTTAATGCTAAATATAATGTTTAGTTTCAAGATTATTGGTCAAAAAATCAGCATTGCAGTGCTCCCCCATTACATTTTCTTATATGCAGTGTTCCAAAAGGTGGGTTCTCCAAATGACATTTATCAAGTCATTTCACTGTCATTCCAATTTAGCTCTCTGGTAATTAGAACTAGAGATATAAATAGCAAAACATGTATTAAGGCTCTATGATTTCAAGATCCTGTAAAGCAAGTAAATACTTATTCTTGAAAAGAAGCATATTGATATTATGAAAGTAGTGCTTTGGGGAGAAAATGTACTCCAAATCAATTGTGAAGTAAGCTAAAATTCTGATTTTTATAATAATTGAATAATTTAGTAGTATTTATGCTTTTAAATTGGAAAAATGAAGAAAAGATATATTTACTACTGGTGATATGGACTCAAGGGTAGCGTTAAAAAATTACTGAAAAAAGAAATGAACAGAAATACTATCTCTTGTCAATATTTAAGCTTTGTTAGCCTGACATCTAAAGGGGAAAAAAATAACATGCTAGCCTTTTTACCTTTGAACTCTTTTGTGAAAAATTTAAATATTGCCAGCCTGAAAGTGTTGAAGTTAATCAGTAAATTTGACCAAGATTTATGAACTTTTCCATTCTAAATGCATTTACATATACCCAAGCACATACATGTACATAAATTCACTTTATTACATCCATTTTACACGAACTGAACCGTAAGTAGTTGGAGTACTGAAAAAGCCAATCAAAATACTCTTTCTATATCCTTAAGTCCATAAACCTCTTTAAATGGTCTCTTTTTTTAAAAAAAAAAAGCTAAATTATGGAAATGTGAACTATATTGCAGAATATTTGCCAGTTATATCTTGATTCTTATTTGAAATTCCCACAAGAATATAGGCATGACAGTAATATAAAACACAGAAACAGGCAAAAAGTAGAACACAGGGACTTGTAAATAAATCCATGAATATCAAGAAGCACAGATGCTCAGATTATGCATTTTACCAGTCCAGTTCTGTGCTTGTAAACTATAAGTCCAAACATTTGTAAGATACAGTACTGCCAGGTCTACAGAGAGAGAGAGGAAAAAGGAGGGAGGGAGGGAAAGAGAGAGAGAGAGAGAGAGAGAGAGAGAGAGAGGAAAAGAGAGAGAACGGGGGAAGAGGAGGAGGGGGAACACAAGACAGACACAATAATGCATAATAATGTTAACATTCCTACATGTCTAATAGCTTAAATATGCCATGTCTCACCCCATCTAGACATTGAGGCTAATATAAAAAATTAATATTTTATCAATAGTTCCTCTTTGAACCAAAAAAAATTACAGAAAAGGACTTTGTTTTCAAGAAAGAGAGACAGAAAGGGAAAGAGAGAGAGAAAGTGAGAGAGAGAAAGAAAGAGGAAAAGGGAGAGAGAGAGAGGGAAAGGGAGGGAGAAAGAGAGAGAGAAAGATAGAGAGAGAAAGAGAGAGAGAGAGAAAGAGAGAGAGAGAGAGAGAGAGAGAGAGAGAGAGAGAGAGAGAGAGAGAGAGAGGGAGAGGGAGAGGGAGGAAGAAAGATAAGGAAAAAGAGAAATACTTAGAATGACAATATTTTCAAGATACAACAATATTTGTGAATACCCCATATTCAGCAAGGTTCATAGCACTCACCAAACACCAGTCTTACATTATTTACATCTTAGCAACGTCAACATGTCTTATTGACTAAGGAAACATAAAGCAATATTTTTAGTTTCTCTCAATGTTAGGAATGCTTTGCTTAATTCTTTTAATGTTATAAAAGGTTCTAGGCATGTATTATTAAAAATTGTTTGGACTTTCAGGAATTGTGCTCTTACATGTGTGTTTGTGTGTATGTGTATATGTGTGTGTGTGTGTGCAAATTACAGTTTTCTTGTTTGACTGATACTATGCCTTTAACAAAGAATGACTGAATTGTCTTAACAAAGAAGATGAAGGCTGTATGTGTTGGTTACAATAGAATAACCACCTTCCAGATCTCTTAAATCCACAATATATGTAGTGTGGGTCCTGAGTGGCTTTTGTTTTCAATGTCTTTTGTAAGCTTTTAGGGTTTTTTCTGCATCAAATGTCAAGTTAATTTACAGGGCGCTATTACTGATATGTTTCCTTGGTTTGTGGTTTTCTGTGAAAGGCAGGCAGCTGAGACCAAGTCTTAGGATAGAGGGGGAGGGGCAGCAGGAGAACCCATAACACATACAGTGTGCCAGTGTCTGTAAATTGGCTGCCTGTATGACAGCGGGCCAAGGGAAACCTCTAGTATTCATTTGCATGCTGAAGACTATCTGGGATTAAACTGAACTGATTTTCATACAGGATTTAGACCTGACATTTATTGTTCGGTTCACAGACCTCTTGAAGAAAAGTTTGTTTTCCACTAATAGATGAAAAATCTTCAAAGATAAATAAGACTAGCTTAATAGTAACAGTTCATAAATATCTTTTCTATATTTCTTATGAATTTATCTTATATGATTATGAGACAGATGTTTGATACCAAATTATTATGTTTTTCTTCCTTATATATGCCAAAGAGAAAATATCTATAAAATCCACTACATGGCATTTATAAAAATGTGTACATTTAATTTGGGGGGCTGAATTTTGCATAAATAAAAAGTAGACAAATACTTGATTAAAAAAAAAACAATATTTGAGCAGAACAAAACAAGGTTCAATTTTATATCTGTTTCATGTGTTTTTATGAGGAAAGAATAGATTTTGCTTATACTGTAAGCATCAATTACATACTTTTAAAGAAAATATGAAAATTTAAATGATTGCTACACACGAGCCAAAGGTACCAAATTTATAGCATACGATACTTCATTTTCATTGAATAATCGATCCATAATGCTCTTCAAGCATTTTAAATATTCAAGTATTAATCATTGATGGTGATAAAAACTCATAATGCAATGTTTTCAAAATATTTTAAGAAAACCAAGTATTTACTTTTTATGAGAACATAAAACCTATTTTTGATGTGGTACCAGTGTAAAAGATAACATTATATTAGAAATGCTTTACATTGCTTCAAAGCCCTTTTCTTTTGTGGGTCAATATAAAGATTTAACCTGGTCACCAAAGAGGCCTACAAGTCCAGGTTCCCAAACTCTGAAATGTTGACTTCTTTACATTTCCATAAATATAATGAATTTTCAAAATGCACTGGAAATATACTTCATATATTCAGTAAATATAAAACTTAAGATATGTGTCAGCAATTAAAAATATTATTGTTTAGGTCAATGCCTTCGGGAAAAGTTACTGTAAAATCTATTACATATTTCAATTTTTAGTATATCAATATGTTTCTGAAAATGTGGGACATAAAGTATTCTGATATTTGCTTTTCTCTATTAACATTAAAATATTCATTACTCTTCTGTCTTAAAAAGGATAATGTATAGTATGTGGTTCTTAGATTTTTTTTATATTGCATTTATTGTAAATGCATAAATGTACGAATATGCCTGCCTTCAAATCAATTAAAGACGATGGGTTTATAGTCAATGAAGATTATGTAATATTAAGCTTCTCTTAGATAAAACATTAGTGGGATTAAAAAAAAAAAGGCAGCTATCACCAGTTTGTATAAAAACTAAATTATTTACTGGGCCATTTAACAAATTCATGTGATGATCCATCTAATATTTCTGTGAAATAATTATATTGTATTTACACACACATGTGTGAATAA
The DNA here is from genome assembly GCA_023553655.1 of Myrmecobius fasciatus. Classification (NCBI taxonomy): domain Eukaryota; kingdom Metazoa; phylum Chordata; class Mammalia; order Dasyuromorphia; family Myrmecobiidae; genus Myrmecobius; species Myrmecobius fasciatus. The sequence goes on along the minus strand of JAJPUD010000625.1, from coordinate 500,673 downwards.
GCCTTTTATTGGAAACCAATAAGTAGAATTTATGGATATGAAAATATTGTTGAAACTTTGTCATGGGAACATGTTTTTATGCTAAATGTGTGTAAGTTGCAAATGTTTGACAAATATGAATGTAAAATGTGTCTACACATGCAAAGGGAAGAGAATCAAGGCAATTATTTGAACAATTCAGTCCAACCCCCCACTTATGCATGGAATAGATAATTGAAGCAAAAGTGGTTTTTTTCCCCTTGAATTATTTGGATGATTGCTTCAATTCTTCACTTCACTTTATATGTGTATGTAGACATAGTCATTGTGTGTCTTTAAAAGTACCACATTAAAAAAAATGCAACTGCAAAAGACTGAACCATTTAATACGCCAAGTCTTTAAGCTTAATATACTATTGAAATGGTTTTGTAATCAATTGGAACTTATAAAAAGAATGATTCTAATCTACTTTCTAAATAATTATTTCTAAAGCAACATACAGCGATATTTAGATGTAACATACAATTATATATGCATCATGCAAGCTGGCTTTCTCAAATCTACTTTGGCATACTAATGCCACAGTATCATTCATTACTATTTCTATTAGCAGTATACTTCCACAGCAGGCCCTACTAATTGTACAAGGAGTATTCATGGCTGTATGTTATCACTATACTCCTGAAGAACATTTAATTGTAAAGGTTTGACCCCAAGATGAAATCCTGAAAGTATATGATTGAGAAAAAGAATTTCTGAATCTAGTCAGGTGAGGTGGGGGAGGGTCATTTGCAATCAAGCTAATTTTAAAGCCTTTATTGTTAATACACTTAAAAATATGGCTGATATAATGACTTGATCTCATACAGTTATTTCACCGCTTTAGTGACTGCATATGAAGTAAGTATTAATTACTCCTCCATTTAAAATTCTGGATACAATTCACATATACTAATTTTAAGCTCAAGATGTCTCTCAATCAAATTGTGGAGCTTTTTATTTCTTGAATGTAATTAGTATTGTAGAGTATTCACGACAAACATACTGAACAAGAAAAAGGATTCCTACTTGGTAATCACTGTAAATATGAAATTGTCAAGCTAGTCCTAATTAGTCACTGAAATAAAGATAATATGCAAGCCTCTAGGAGGTGCAACAGACTTAGAACAAAATTCAAATATGCCACAATCAGATTATTGTTTCAAGCAACTATGCTTAATAAAGTTGGTAGATGATGTTTGCCAAATCATTCTGTCAAGCAAGCAGTCACAGTTTAAGAGTAATTAAGCAGTTCATACTCATCTTAAAAAGCCAAAGCATAGGAAAATCTCTATGAATTGGTAGACCTGGAAACACATGAGACATTCATGAAAGTACATATTTAAAATAAAGAATACTTCTTAAAGTTCAAGGCACTGGATTTCTTTCAAAATATCTTTTCAAAAATAGAATTCTAGCAAAGTATTTGATTGTTTAAAATTTTTATTATTCAAATTCTTACTAGTTCACACTTCTCCCTAGAGAGAGGCCAAGAAAATATTAAAAATACTATAGAAATAAGAAGGATAAGATATTTGTCACTCTCGTTTAAATTGATGTATGCTGCTGTCCTATAAACGTCACATCGGATAACCCTGAAAAATTACCATGAATCTCCATAATTACGCATATTCATGATGGTGTTTTGCATACCGCTAACAGCAGACTGCATGTGGGGTGGGAAGAGTAGTGGAGGAGGGGGTAAGAGTGATTTGACAGATTAAAATTATTACCAGTATCATGAAAATAGGCATAGCAACAGTTCCATTTTGTTAGGTTTTGAAAAACAAAAGCATATTACAGAGCCATATGATAATTATATAAATAGAACTCTTCTACCACACTATAAAAAAGTCAAAAGAAATAAAGTGATTAGAGATATTACTGTAATGATATTTTAGTTATTCTTATAACTATGAGAGTTGGAGTTAGGAACTGAAAAGGGAAAGTATTTTAGACTTTTTTTTTTCCCCCCACTGAAGGGTGCAGAACGGAAAAAACCATATGGCTCCTGATGCATTCCCACACCGGAGATGTGCTGAGTGCGAAATGTGTCTGTATTCTTATTCTCTGATAAATATGAGGTAATATTCAGTAAACTGTTAAAAGACTCTTAAGAGATAGAAAGTTGTCTGGTGTCTATCTCAATAGCTTTTTGTGCTGAGGCAGAGAGCAGAGTTAATCAGGGACTCTAGAAGTAATTATCGACAGAGTTTGGGTAGTACAAATGCTTGGGTAAACAGCGATTGTTCTTTCCACAAGATTGCGAATGGAAACAACAATACTGGTATTGTCCTCCACTTCTCATTAAGGGGATTCAGGGATGGAGCTCAGCACTCTGAGGCGGATGGGAAACTGACAGAAAAACTGTGCTCTGAACGGTATCTCTCATGATCCCACTACAACAGGCTCTGGCTTTTGGCATCAGCAGTGCCAGCTGCATTGGGAGAAGCCAAGCCTGTCATACCATCTTCACATCAAATCTTCAGTATACAAGAGCCAAAGCATAGTTAGAGCTTAATGAAGAAACAAATACAAAAGGGAAGATTAGGCCTTGTTAACACTCGCATTCATTTGTTCTTATAGAAACTGCAATGGATGGGTTGTTTTATAGAATTCATTCTTTTCCCTCTAAAAGAGAAAAGTTACATTGATGATGCATTTTTTTATTGTAAATACTCAGGGGAAAAAAAAATCTTTCTATTCTGTATAACTCTAAACCAGTACACTGTTTTGTCAAAAATGCCACTTGAAACAGTTATGTTCATGACAACTGTCAAAATTTGTAAATAAATACTTTTCATTTTTATATTAATAAGATTGTAGTCCTCTTCACATAAAGCATTCCTTTGCATACTGAGTAATAACATGGTACTCTTTAGAGAATTAGTGATGTGAAACTTTATCTATTGTTATTGGATTAAAAAAAAAACCTGCTCTTTGAGGCTAAATATTTATATTTCATGGCTCCAAATTACTTTTATCTTCAAATTAATTGCATTTGAGAAAAGGGAACTATATTTTTGAAGTTCACCATAAACTAACCAGAAAGTTTGACAGCAGAATGCTACAGTTATTTTTTTTATTGTTGTAAGCAGTCAACTATACAAAGGTGCATTGTGTACAGCTGTAATGTAAAACCTATTTTTGTTTATGCTACATTTAGCTATCTGTCAACCACTTAATATGGAGAAGGTTCATTTTAAATGATATTATTCTAAAGGAAACAAGAGCTCTTTAATGGAATAATGTATTTACTATGCCACAATTTGTGTATAGGACCTCCACCAGGAAGATTCATAATGTATCTGTAGCTTTAAAACCTTAGATGCATGTTTAATGAGGACAGGCTACTGCTAGTAGACACTGATGCAGAAGAATATACAATACCTCTGCAGGGTCTGAGACTGTTGATTTTTACAATTTCTTGTATATTTTAAATACAAATTCATAAATGAGGTGCTTTATTTTATATCCTTTGCCTCCCTTACATTTTAACAATGGGAAATGTGAACAATTAGGATTGTTTTTTAATATAGAACTTCTCATCAGTCAACATATCAAAAGGTCTAATTAATGTATGTCTTATAAAAAGGTACTTTTTATTGAAAAGTACATTTTTTTAAAAAATTATACTATATGGACAAAGTCTCTAAAAATGAACAACTATCTATTGTGACATGAGTAAATTCAGGATTGGGTTCCCTTTACAGTTATATGATGATGACAAAGCATAAAACATATTCCTTACAAATTAAGTTTTTGAGCTGTCTAAATAATGAGATGCATATTGCATAAGGCAGGGCTCTGTATCTTAAATATCATGAAGATATTGTCTTTTAAGTTCCCGTGCACATAATGCTTAAATTCACATAAGCATATTAAGAACATTACTATTTGATATACAATTTATATTCTGTGTTTGAAGGAAGAAATTGTGATTCCTTGAAAATAGTATAGTAGAACCCTTTTGTGATGCTGATGGTGTCAGGAGACAGAATTACCTTAATATCTTAGACAATATGGGTTATGTTCACGTAGCTCTCTGCTTTACTCTATGTAATTGATATATTTGGGAGTGGGGGTGATATAATTGCAACTATGGCTACTTAAATCCATGTCATAGGGAATCATGAGTAGAGTCTAGTTAATATAGAGTTCTACTGTATTTAAAAATATGTTTCCCCCATTTTATCCCAAATATTTTCCAATAGTTAACTCCATTTAAAAATGACAAATCAAGTTGGACCCTGATTGAGTGAACTGGTCTTATCTCAAATGTTTTCAACTGAAATGTTGAAACCCTATTACAACAAATGCATGCTTGTGGATGAATTATTTAAATGACATTTGGCATTTAGAAGTTCACTGTTATGGTCACTCTGGCATCTATTCAATCACATAGCTGTTGCATACTCTAAATTGCTAGATTTTCTTTATTTGTTAATTTTATTAGCAGGCTCCTCAGCAGTTTGTAATTAAGTATGACAGGTAGATTTACATGATGTCTCCAAATGTCAGTATTGCTCTACAGTAGCATTAATATCACAATTTTTGTTAGCAAGTAAAATGAGAGTACATTTTTCTTTATGTTCCATAATACATTCTAAGATTTTTTTTTACTAATTACATCAGCATTAATATGGTCACATTATATCATCCATTCTTAAAGCTATCAGATAGATTTCAGCTGACGTAATCAGTTATGTAAAAAAAGATGCAACGCATAGCTACTCTATTTTATCACAGGGTATTTTATCTCTAAGATGCCCTAAATATGCAGTTATAAAACATTGGATTATTTTGATTAATTTGAATTTATAGTGTCATACGCTAATGCAGACCATGTTAATAGGGAAATTACATGTACTAAAATTAATATGAAAATTTCTCTCAAAGTTATTCCTTCAATACAATAAAAGCAACTTGCAAGTATTTGATAAAATGTTGAAGAGGACATGTAAATAATATTTTAAAGTAAATGTCATTGCATCTTTGAAAGATTTTAAATGTATGTTGCTATTTAGGAAGTAATGTCATATTGTTTTCAGGAATTAGAGATCTAATGCCATAGTTTTTAAATGGTCTTAATTTTATTTACTTAACTTTTAAGAACAAAAATGATATAGATATGTAAGTATTTTATATGTATTATTATAATTTGTTTTAAAATTAAAAATTTATATTTGCAAAAGCAGAAGCATATTTTCACCTTAGCTTTTACTGTGAGTTTTATGTGCATTTACTTTAAAAATAAGTTGATTCTGTAGAGAGTACCATGTATAATAGTAAATGTGATTTATCTCTTAAATTTATGTTTGATAATGGTAATAGTTTATTAAACTTGCTCATATTATTTGCAACAAAATAACTAAAATGTAGCCATTCAGTGAAAAAAATAAAAATACATAGAAGCAACCAAACTTGTTATATCTGTGCACTCAGAACTTCATGTAGGTTGCCTTCTTTTAGTGAAAAGCACCTCATTGATCATGGAGCCAACTGTGTTTGATCATAATAAATAAAGTGAGGTGGACTTACTTAGGATGCTCAGAGGTTCAGGGAAGCACAGCTCACCTCCAGGTTTGAAGTTCCTATCCATAATTTAAAAATAAATACATAATAGACAGATAATTTAATAAATACATAAATAAAAATATGAAAGCAAAATAGGACACTTAGAAAGTGAGACATGATTTTTTAACATGTAGATATGTTTTAGTCTAGTCCATTCAATTCAATAATTTTTAACCATCTGCTATATTCCAGGTCTCACAGATTCTCTATGTTACATAATAGGCATAAATCTGCATTGGTATGAAATGGTTTCCTCACCAAGAGTTCTCTTAGTACACCAGTGAAATCATAGATCTATTCTAAAATAATAATATGCTAGACATTTATGTATAAATAATAATTAATAACAATAATAAAATCTCTGCCTTTATATTCTTATATTACAATCCTTTTTTCCATAAATGCATTAATTATTAGTGTAAAGAGTTTAATCTTAAGCTTAGTAAATTCTTTTGAATTCTCTCATCTTATAGTTGAGTGATCATTCTTTAATTGCTAAATTCTTCCTTTGCTATTTTTTAATTGCTAAAAGTTCCTTTGAACTTTAGGTCTATGACAAGGGACTTCCTGTTCCTGGAGTGTATGAGGTGTTCAGGGAGAGAGTTGTTGAGCCCCTTTCCAGGACTGCTTATCCACTTTTGCTGTCCACCTGTCACCCAACTCTCAACTACGGCTCCATAAAGCGGTAGCATATACAATGGCTATACCCGGCAAACCATCTCAGTAGAATGAATAAACGAAGTCGAGGGTAACCAACAGGTCTCAAACCTCTCAGTGAGTTAAGGGGATATCTATCCCAAACATCTGAAGAATTTTCCAGATGGAATGGAAATATAAGAACAATTTGTTCCAACAGCCATGAAGACACCTGATGTAGGTAAATTGAAGTACTTAGAGCTTGGTCAGGGATCAAAGACACCAAGGTAATCCACTACATCCTGGGCCACTTTGACTTTTGTCCTACCATTGGATTTTGATGTCTCAGAAAAAGACAGTGACTTTGTTCAACTTTGCCTCACTTTATCCAATTCATGCAGCAATCAACACATCACTTGTGTTGCCTTCTACTATGATATCCCTCCACCTCCAGCTTTGACCTTACTACTATCTTCTTATTCACAGTGAATTATGTTGGAAGAATTAGTATGTGAAAGGCATTGAAATACAATACAGTAGCTTTGTAACTGTCCTTGAATTTTAGGGAAAGGAATTGTCAAAATGATGGGGACATTACTTTGTGGTTTCTTCCGTTGTTTCCAAAGTAGAGGAATAGATTCCTTTTAGAGCTGATCAGAGGGGAGAATTACTCTACCTAAGTTGACAATGGCTTTTCAAGATGCTGGCTTCCGCTCTTTTCTGCATATTTATACAGGCTCAAACTACTGAATTGATGAAGTATTTGGCTGAAAAGAAAAATATTCTAGCAGGCCACAAGGAATTTCTGCATCATTCCAAGAAGTTGTTGAAGACCTCCATAGTCTCTCAATCATCCATTGGAATCAGATTAGTCATGTATAGTGCTGCTCTGCTTCTCTATGGTGAATCTTCACATTACCCACGCAAGAGAAATTGAGATATATTTCCCCACACGGTTCAATTAGTGAGTTAGTGAGTCAACATGTATTTATTAAGCACTTACTATGTATGCGCCAGAAACTGTCTTGTGTGTTGGAAATACAAAGAAAGGCAAAAAACACAATCAAACAGATATGAGTGGTGGAGCCAAAATGGCAGAGTAAAGGCAGGAGCTCACCGTGCTCTCCCTGAAACCACTCCAAATTCCTTTAAATACTGATTCTAAACAAATTTTAGAGGCTCAGAACATATTAAAAATGGAGTAGAACAATTTTCCAGCTGATGACAACTTAGAGATCTATGGTATTAGGGTGGGAGTTCAGCATGCAGTTCCAGGACAGGCCACGCCAGCACAGCCCCAATCTGGGCACCAGAAAAGCAGATATGAGTAGCAATTTAATTTCCAAGGATAGAAATTGTCCTCAAATTGTATTAATTTTTGTGCTTTGTGAATAGATTTTAAATACTTGAAAGTCCATTCAGACTTGGTAATAAGTAGCTACAAGTTTCAGTTTTCTTTCTCTCTCTGCTTACCTTACCCTAGCACTCACTTCAAGTGAGCAAACAAAATGATGAGCAGGAATCTTCAACAAAGTAAGAGATACTTAGGTGCTTTTTGTCTTTGATCATATATACTAATGTTGATCCTGTTAGGTATATGTCACAATGAATCATGACTTTGGGTGTGGGAATGAATTCATATTCATATTAACAGATTTCTGTTCTTGAGAAATGACCAGTTTAGACCACATTCTTCCAGGAGCATGTTTTGACACAATTTACTAAGATGGTCTACATTTTAGTTTTCATAATTCATGCTTTTTATGGAAATATTTTAGGCAACCATATCAAATACATACACACACTCTAAATTCTCTTTTACTGTTTCATGAAGGCAGATATCTTTTCAGATATGACCATATACATTTGGGTTAAATCAAATGTGCTGACTCTATGTAGGCCAACCAAAATGAATACTGCAGCTGTAGGCATTGTGGTGACCTGTTAACCTGAATTTCATTTATGGCTTCTTTTGTATTTAAACTTATGTTTAGTAACCTAGATTTGTGCAGGCAATTAATTCTCATTTGAGAATTAACACCCTACTTTCTAATAGGAACAGGGTTTACTCTTACCTTCAGATATTTCAGGATTTGGATTTTATTGCTTTGAATGGCTTTTTGGGGCCAGACATGAGTAGGTTAACATAACATCTCAATTGTAGAGATGTTGCTTTAGAATGAATGCTGGCATTTAAAAAAAAAACTATTTTATGGAATTCATGAAATATACCATATTGATATGCCAAGTATAATCTTACTCTATTCATATGCCAGCCATATGTCATAGGTCCCAAAATGAATATAAAAATTTTTAAAACATTTCATTTGTAAACATAATTCACCTAAATGATTCAAAATAGAAATGATTGTTATTAGTACCTTGTTTTGGCAAAATAAGGTTTTTGGCCTCAGTTTTAAAGAATAGAATCAACTTCAATTAAAAATAAATATAAGAATTTTTATAGTCAGAAGATAGTCATAAACTATAGGTTGTGTCAATGATGTGTGGAAGTATGTAAGTGTTAATATGGAGAAGTTTGAATGCTCAGCTCTACAAAGGTACCTATAATCAATTAATCTTTATAAGATTGACTTGGAATTAGTTAATGATTTGTTGATGATTACTGTTCTCTTCCTATGCACAATGGTGCATGTTGCAAAAAGTTACATTTCACTCTTTGGTGTACTTAAGAGATTTTTTTTTCAAGTCATTAAATAATAAGTTAGACTTCTGTTCACTTTTTATTTGGGAAGAGTGATTCTTTAGTTGATATAACTATTTTATTCCTCATAAAGCTTACACTTCCTCTCTGCAAAGTGATTTTTTAAAAAACTGTGCCTTATAAACATTTGAAATGGAAAAGAATGAAGTGCCGGCATATGTTTTAGTTGAGCTGAGTGATCTAAAGATAAATACACATAGATATTTGAAGTAAATTTAGCATCCCCTCACAATTTTTAAATCTAAAGCAAATATTGTTGTTCTGGGACAAATTGTTGCAGTAAATAATAAGATAAATGAATCTTTTATTCAACATTTTGACTAATGAATATTTCTTGAGCAATATGGTTTTTAATAGGGTAAACTTTCCCACTCTGTGACTTCCCTACGTCCTTCATCCCCTTTTTCCTGCCTCAAATCTCATGTCAAAAGATTTGCCAATTCTGAATTGTTCCAATTAAACATATGTAAGGTTTTGCATCATTAATGAAATCTTCCAAACTTGAATTTAAAGTTATAATGTGTGCCTCAGAGTTCTTTCTTTATAATATCAGCTACCATTGAAGGTGACTTTAACTTCAGTCAAGCAACATAGTATGTGTATATATATATATATATGTATGTGTGTGTATAGATAGCATGTTTATATGTGCTCTATATATGTACATACACATATGCATTCATGTATGCATATGTACATGTGTGTACATATTTATATATGATATTCCTTTTGTAAAAATGGATCTCCAATTTTCATTAACTTTGAAAAATAATAACATATAACAGTTTTATTCAAGCTACCACATATGTCTATATCTTTTTAAATGCAGGTTCTGTCAAACAAACACGTATAGACTTCCCAACCCAAGTTTACATTCTAAGAATTGATTCATCATTGCAACTTTTCATGATTAAAAAAAAGTTATTTTCTCCAACATTGTCCTTCATGACCAGGTGATAAAATTCTTATAGCATGAATTTTAATTATCTTAAAACATTTGAATATTAATAACATGACATGAAACCAAAAAATACATTAGCCTTGCTTCTTATTATACCTGCATGTCAATATACAGTATTTCTGCCCTCTGCTGTGCACACATGGCTGAACGTCTGCCACTAATCTATGTCTTTTCTTTCTCCTCTTTCTCTTTCTACCTATTTCCCCTCTCCCTTTCTAGTCCTCCTTCTCTCCTAATCTCTCCCCCATCCTTTTATCACTCTTCAATTCTCCATTGCATAGACATATTTGGCACACTGAGTATAGTTGAGCTGCTAACCTTGCTCAACTCCAGCATTAGCAAAGGGATTCTGTTTCTTGCATGCATTAATAGTGCCTTGCCACAAAAGGCTTTGTAGTTCTCTCCTGCATATTGAGCCTAGCTTAATAACATTCTATTTATGTTAAAGGCACATTTAATCTGCAAATGTGACCTTTAGGAGAATTCTTTTGTTTTTCATTAAAGAAACACTGCATTACAAATATTAATTATTCCTTGATGCCTTCTTTTAATTAACTAATCAGGTGTTATTTGATGCAATAAAGAATGCACGGTATGTAATGCACAATAAAAATCAAGGAAACCTTTGCTTCAGAAAATGCATTTTGGTATCTTCCCTGGATGAATTTGCTTATGTGAAACATCAGATCAGGAAAGATGTTTTGTTTTGCTTTGTGTTTTCTATTTTGTAAATGCCAATGCAAGTCTGATTAGAATGCTGAGCATATCGTTAGCCCCATCACTAATAAGTGAACGTTCACTGATGCATATTAGCAGGGTCTAGCAACGTGGTGAAATTGTCACTTAAGTGCTTGCAATCTGAACCCAGAAAATGACAGGCAATGCCGAAGGTCCAGCTCCAGTGCATGTCTTCACTGTAGCTGGAGTCACTGGAATGGTGAAACCAGTTTAGGTTCAAGGTCGCTGCTGACATTCAGCTGTCATGGCTTCATTGTCTGCAGGCCTTCTCTCCATTGACACATTCAAGAGTACTTTATAGCTACCACAAAGAACGAGTCAATTGATACCATTACACTTCATGCACACACAAACCACAAGCCTGTTCAGGATTGTTGATACAGTCTAACATTTATTCATTAAGGGATCTATTGAAAATGCAACTTGCCCAACCCCACTCTTCACAACATAGACTTACTTGTTTAGTCCAAACATTTAGCTATGTCTTTTTCAAGTTTTGCACAGCATTCTCTAATTGAGGTAACATTATCTGCATTTTAATGCTACACCATTTATGTCCCATGAAAGATTACCTGAAGAACCCTGCCATTACCACACTGGTTTAAATACGGGCAGTCGTATAGAAGGGATATACACAAAAGATGTGAGCAAGGGGAAAAGGGAGATATTTATTTGTTCTGGGAGAGCTACGGAAATCCAATTGCTCAGAAATGAAATAAGAGTTGGTAGTGAAAAGGGGGAAAACATAAGCTTGGGTCAGGGAAGAGGCAGTGATTAGCTCCATTGTTAGAAGCTCTTTGGGCTTCATTGGTCGTAAAGAAAACCCCACTAATGAATCTATTGAAGCTTGCCAAGACTTTGTATGGAAGACAACTTAAGTTATGGTGCTTATCTAAGGAGTAGTAGGAAAGCATGTGGATACAAAAAAAATAGCACATATGTCTCTATATTAACAGCTTGACCATAAAAACAAAAAAAAATTGTTTAAAGATTAGATGTTACATTAATGTCCCATTCAATAGGCATGGGTTTTATTTATAATTCATAGTTTTGGGGGGAAATTACTAAAATGACTGGAAATGAGAAAATAGGTTATATTCTTGGATTCAAAGGCAGGTGGAAATCAAGATAGACATCATTTATGGAATCTCATGTGTCTGTTAGGTGTTTTTTGAAGAAGATTCTATGAGTTGTTTGATTTGGAAAGAATTTGTTTTTCTTACTTGGAAAGAATTGCATTTTACTAAACAAATATGTAAATATTCTACATGAAGGAATATATTCAAGTAGTTGAGTAAACTTAATAAATTTGGAGGGGTCGAGAGAGATAATCAATGTTTCGATATGTCATGTCATAGAACAACTGCTGGGTTTCTGTCATATGTAGCATTCTTCATTCAAAACATGATAGATTTCTTTAGTTTGATGTAATGTTTAGATTACTTTGGCCTTATTAGTACTCTGAAATTTATAGAATTACTACAACTACAACATCATAATGTCAAAATTTGATTAGGCTACAAAACACCAATAATTTGATCAATCACCTTTTCAAAATTTTGTGGACTTCAGCAAGTACAAGAACCCTGATGCCTTTGACACATTTCTGTAATACATAGTCACAGCAACCTTATAGGCCCTAAGGGGTGGACTTGAGCCATGTGGATTTAAATGTTTTATTTCTTATGGTAAATTTAAACACTGAATGGGAATTCATGACATAATGCCTCATTTCTTCTTCCACAATGCTTTTCCAAGAAGGACGTACTTTGCCGGGTGAGCATGATTGTAATGCTACACTGCACCTGTTTTATGAATAAAGGCATTTGATCTTCAGTGAATCTTTCTCATCTTGCATGAACATTAAATCAATCCTCCCCAAAAGAATTAAATTTAGGGACAACAGAACTACATGCTCAGCAGATTTCCTCCATATTCCATATTTCTTCCATCTTGATAAGTGTATGAAGGGCTGCTTTTGGTTGTGTCTTCCAAAGTTTCTAAGTAACTTCTTGGTATTCCTTCTCTGGAGACTGCCAACTAGTAATCATGAAATTGGTTCTTTAAACCCTTCTCTTCTCAAGGGAATTACAACATGATGTTTAATACTATCTTACTTCCCATCTTTATTAATAATTCCAGTGACCAGACAAGGGGAAATATTAAAAAATAAACTGAAAACAGTTAAAGAGACACTGCAGTTCTGATTAGTTAGGTATATTAACAGAAATGTCCTGGTTGTTCTAAGATGAAAGTAAATATTAATCTGTGTGATCAACCAACAGAAGGACTTTAAGATAAGAATACTGAGTTGAAAAGAGAAATGGATAGATTCTGTCTTTGTACTGTCTTCCATTTTTCTTTTCTATACTGTCCTCAAATAGTAAGTATTTATTCAATGTTGTAGAGCTGAAATGAATAGAAATCTATCTCTACTCTATCCTTGCAAAGGATTTAGACACCTACCAAATGGACATTCGATTTATTGAAAATACTTTTCATGATCAAATAAGTAAGAACCTATATTTCATCTGTTTGTCTCCCCAGCATTAGCACACTGCCTCATCTATAGTAGGCACTCTTATTTGTTGAATTGAAGTGAATTGATCCAGATCTTTTGGTTTGTGTCCCAAGAAAAGAATATCATTATATTCTTCATCTTTATAGTTCTGGCCTATACAGTCTGAGATTCCTTAAAGAAAATGCCTGTATGTAGAGACTATTTTATTATTCTAGTTCTACCAGTTTTTTTTCCTTCTAATTTTCTCTTAAATTGTCTTTCATTTCTTTTCATTAGTTAGGAAAATAGTTTTTGGAAATAAAATTTTTGATAGTAAGGAACCTCAAGGTTCCATTGATAGTTTTTGATGCAGAAATGTGTAAAAATCCCTTCATCATCCTGGTAACATTTGCCTCTTTTGTACACTAGTTAGTTTCCTGATTAAGGATGAATTCCTTCTGAATGTAAAAGTGTGTGTGTGTGTGTGTGTGTGTGTGTGTGTGTGTGTGGTATTTATGTGCATGTGCATATGTGGGTGTAAACTTCAAGACATATTCCTGTCTTCTCCAACTTACTGCTCCTTCCCCATTTCCCATTATTTTTGCATAGAGGGACTTTAACATATGCTTATGAATTATTTTTTCAAGAATGAATTTATTGCTGAACCCCTTTTGGGTTAGCTCGCCATGGCATTCTGCCTCATAGTATCTTTCTCCTCCTTTGCCCTTCCCTCATTCTCCATGGTATCTTTCCTCTCATTCCCCCACCACCACCATGATGTCTTTCTCCTTATTCCCTCCCTCCCTCAAGGGGATAACGTAAGGAGATAACATAAAGCATAACAATATGTTTTTCCCAACTCTATTTTATGTTTACCACTCCTGCTATCTATTATACCTCTTCATTTTGTCTATAATCTCTCCTCACAAATAAAACTACCTTCTGCCAAAGAAAAGAAGAAGAATGTATGAATTTATTTAATTTCAAGACATTGCATAAATAACCTGGTCAGTATTTTGTCCATAGTGTTCACTCATTTGATGATTAAAGAATGTACTACATTTGAAAATTCAAAAGGGTGTGTTGTTACCTTGTCACAAAGAACTAAATTATCTCTCATAATAAATATTCGTTCTTTATTTTCTTCCCAAGCACTTGAAGGAGACAAGTTTCCAGGCAGGCCTATAAATAATATCAAACTTTATTCAAATGATAGTAGTAAGAAGAACAGACTTAAGATGGCATTATGGCCTTCTAAAACTTCTCTAGAAACAGAAGTGATTTCTAGTCTTGATGGCAATCATTTGTGGAGATCAAAATCATTTGCAGTTCATTATACATTAGCTCATTATAAAATTAGAACTAACTGTAATTGTCTAGTGACAAAGATAACTAGAGGTATCTTCATGCTTTGTTTTATTTTCTTTTGTTTTCACCTCTCCCAAGGAATATAATTCAAACAAATTCTTCCTATGACAAGGTCCAGTTAATATTATACCCAAATGGATGTGTTTTAAAGTAGTAAAATAATTAACTATTGCAGTAAAATAATAAAATATTTTAGAAAATCTGAAATATGCTTTTGAAATATATCTTTAGTTAATTTCTAATCTAAAAGGAGGCTTATTTGATTGTTGTACCCTATAATTAGCAAGATCAGTAATCAAGGCAACTGTGATTTATTTTACTGAGAGAACTAAAAGAATAAATACATCTGGCATAGGATAATATAGTAAGATTGAAAGAATACACAAATTCACTTTGTTATAAGGATTCTCTATAAAGGGATAGGAAAAGATGAATATCTCAGAATTCTGGATGGTGGTACTCAGTTCCAAAACTGAATGACATTTGTTCTCTGACTCTGAAATTTTTGTCTAGATTACTAAATGCAGCATATATTTGTGAGTGGCAGGAATGAATGTTAAATGCTAATTGCCTGCTACATACATATAAACAGACAGATCCACTCAGGTATATATGGTAGCCTATAATGGTTTGAAGATTACTGTTTTAAAAATGAAAAGATCTGTCCCTTTGAAGGGGAGGGGGGTGGGTAAGTCTCCTATAATAGAAAACCATGTTGACAACGTTAGTGTTTTGGGCTTGTTTGTTGTAAGGTTTGTTGATGATGTTTAGCAAAAGAGACATTTCCTTTCAGATTCTGTTCCAAACCCCCCCTGGCTCTGTTCTAGGCAGTTCAGCCTAATGGAATTAAGCCTGACATGTTTCAACTCTATTTCTTTATAAAATAAACATAAAACAATGGTTTAGATTTCTAATAAAACTCTTGAACCATGTGAGTCTCAAACTTTCCCTGTTCTTTACACATCTGTAAATAAAGAGGATAAAAGAGGAGTACAACAGGGTAAATCAACATGAATCTGAAATCCACGGCAGCATATTAAACGGCACAGTCTCCGTCAAAGAGAGGGTGACCCCGCGGCTTCTTGCAGTTTGAAGCTAATTGTTTTCGTCAGGATGGGAACGTCTGGAAGTCCACTGCAGTGTCCCACCAGCAAGGATTCAGTAACTGAGCCGGCCTGCAGAGAATGAACCCACTTTGTAGCAACACAGCGGGCTTAGACACCACCTATTCTGCTCTCCAAACTGTCATGCATAACAACTTTATTGTGCTAAATTGAACTTGAAAGCAACCAAAGGCTATGAGAAGGAGAGGCTATGAGAAAAGCGTGCTGTCAGTGCTGGCAAAGGCCGACCTGGAAAGTGGGCTCAGAGACAGGAGAATAAAAGACCAGGCCCCATGAACACAGCATATTGTTTCATTTTAAAGTATGATTCCCATACCAGAGAAAGTAGCAAATGGGATGTAAATTTATTTAAATAGATTCTACCGCTTAAAAGTTTGCCAGCCGCTCTTATCCAACTTTCCCAGCTCTCTGATTCGTTACTTACAGTGGGAATATAATGACATATAGTCATCATTGTAACAGCTTCTTTGCAGGGGCACAATGATGATTAATAGCTAGCAGCAAATTTTCACATGGGCTCTGAAGCACTATAGCATTAAGCAGCCAAACACTCCCAAATCCCCCTTTTCTGTTCCACTGAAAAGTCCTCTCCTTGTACCTTGCAGATAGGAACAAAGACTATCTTAATTCCAATCAGCTTTTCCTCATTCAAAGAGACCTTCTCTTTTTCATAATTGATTCATGTGCATTTTTTAGTGTTGCACTGAGGCGAAGCCACTTTTCTCCTTTTCTCTGTTCCATTCGTTGTGTGTGTGGTTTTTTTCTTCCTTTTTTCAGAGGGGGTGTGAGGAATGGGAAACATTTAAACAAGAATCCGTGTGTGTGTTTTCCTCCCAAAATATTTGCTAAATAGATTTCCCAATTAGCATTAGTTTGTTCTGTATGTTTAAAAAGTTTTTTTTTAAATCAACTCTTATATTTTGCCATCTTTTGAAACAGCACCCTATCAAATTATTAAAAAGTATGAGATCATTGAAATAACTCTAGCAAGAGTCAGTCAAAGACCAGAGAGCACCACAACAATACTCTGGTTCTCTGGTAGATTTCTGTACCCTCTCTCATTCCCATGAGAGACTTAGAGCTGAAATAAGAGCAGGTCACAACTTTTTCTATACTGATTCTATTTTTTGGTACTTGATAGCCATCAAAAGAAGAGGGAAATGGAAAAAATTTTAAACAGAAAAATAAATCCTTCTCAGCCACAAAAATATTCTCTCTCTTTTTTTTATTACTCCCCCTTCATTAAATTTGAGATTGTAAAAATTTGCAAAAGTTTCTTCATTGTTTTTTAGAAGTATATTCTTAAATCTAATACTTTCCCTCCTGGAAAGGTAGCCTAAGGGATATTATACAGTGCTCTGTCCATGAATATAGATAGGGCTTATCTTTCTGGGTTTTTTTGTTTGTTTGTTTGTTTTTGTTTTAACAGCCTAATTAATGAAGGACAGAGCTCTGTAGCACCTGCAAGTTTGTTCATATTTTTGTAACTTTCCTTATTCCTATGTATTAATGATATATTATGGTCCATATACCATTAAAGTTTCCAACCAGCATTAGATTACCTGAAAGGATAGATGGGATCTAAACTGTGCTTTTCCAGATGGGGCAAGAAAGAAGAGCCTCCATGGCTCGCCATTTTGTCACCAGAGAAATATGTCCAAACTGTTACCTGGAGGTCATCTGACACAGTACAGCCCTGTGATCTGGAGCAGCAAGGCTTTTTACTGAAATGAAAGATACATTGCAAACTGGGTTTTCAGTGTGACACGCCAGTTCAGCCATGTCATACTCCTGTCATTGAACCAAAGTGACACACTTTTTACTTCACTGACAAAATGCAAAATATTCTACTATGCTCCCATCTTTAAGCAATACAGTTGCTTCACTATTCTCAAGTAGTTAAGTGAAATGAAGACTATTCCAAATTGATGCGAAAAAAATCACATTAGTTTTTGTTGTCAAGTACTTATCTTTCAGGTATGAAAGTACCTTAAGTCTATATTGTGTTTTTCATGCAAGGATCTTACATAGATGAGTATAATCCATTCACTGAATTATAGAAAGGAGATCTCTCAGAGAGTGTCACAAATCCATATGATGATGTCCCCAGACAGTAAATTTTGCATTTGGATCTCTGATTAACTGAAAGATGGATAATATCATATGGAGGCAGAAAACTCCCTATTGACTATGCAGTTGAAGAATCTCTTGTAAGTTGTTTCTACCAGAAAGAATACGGTATAAACATACTCTTGACATGTGAGTTTTGGAGTAACAATAATGGGGACTAAAACTTCTTATAGCCTATCAAGCCATAGCCCATTTTCAAGAACTAGAAGGATAAGCTTACCAAAATTGTGAACTGCCCAAATATACCCTTTAAAGAAAATCCCTTCCCTGGTGCAATTTTCATTCTAGGAAATAAAATCTGTTACCATTTTCTGCAAGTTTACTTTTACAACATCTTTTGAGAATCCTTCCATTCAGTAACTAAATTACAACTAAGCACATTTAAAATGTTTTTCTTATCTTACTCTTGTCTGTGATTTTGGGCAACATCATTTTATGAAAGTAGCAGAAACAAACTGTAATTAAAATGTTAGGTCACGTTGCACTTTTTGCTCAGTTGAATCAGAAAGTCACCTTCTATGGCATAATCATTGGATCTCTTCTTTAATCCTATAGCTGACAGAAAAATGATGTTACTCACTTGCTAAAACTTCCAGGGATTCACCTTTTCAATCTTTTTAAACATTAGGGTGCTCAGGGAATCTAATATAAGTGACTCTGTTAATGACACTGAGTGAATTGGAGCAACTCCCTCTTGTAGAAGGTACCTTAAACTTAATTCCAATCTTGTCCCTTTTCAGCATGTGAACTATTAAAGACAGATGGGTTTTTAGACTTTTTTTGAAAACATAATTCCATTTAAAATCAATATACTCCCTAAAGAATCAGTTGAAGGATCAAATTTCTAAGGTATTAAGACCATTGGCTACAAAGTGTACGCAAGGTAATAACTGCACCTATAACCCAAATAGAATATGGCCCCTTTCCAGTCTAGCACTTGAACCAAGTAACTGCCCAGAAAGGTAAATTTCTCTTCTCCACTCTATCCTAAAGGCAATGGCCCCTATTGTTCACTTTCCTGACAGTCCCACTTTGACACATAATTTTCAATGTTCCCATTTTCATTTAATACATATAACTCCTACATACACATAGAGGTTATAATGAATTTTGTTGTTATTGTTTAATCATTTCAATCATGTCTAATTCATAATGATTCCATTTGGGGTTTTCTTAGCAAAGATGCTAGTTTACCATTTACTTTTCCATTTCATTTTATAGCTGAAAAAAACTGAGGCAAATAGGATTAAATGACTTGCCCAGGATCACATACTAGTAAATATCTGAGGCTTAGGATTTGAGCACAGGAAGATGAGTCTTCCTTATTTAAGCCTTAGCACTCTCTCAATTATATCACAAAGTTATAATCAGTGCAGGTAAATTTTAAAGGCAGATGGTATAGGAGAAAGTACATTAAGAGAACCTAAGTCCTCAGCCCCAGCTCAACCCTTGTGGAGGGTTTTGAGCTTTCATGTTGTTATCACTGAAATCAAGATGAGAACAATTGCTTCCATTTACATCCTACTATAAAGTTTATAAAAAAGCTTTTCCCACAACATTCTTTTGAGGAAGGTGGTAAAGAATTATGGTCCCTATTAGGCAGTTGAAATGCCCTACCCTTCAGGTTTCAGATTCATCTCTTTCCTGCCTCTAAGGACAGAACTTGAGATACTTAAAACACTTTACCTTCCTTTACATTGTTTCATCTAGTTCAAAATTGTCCCAAGATTCATATGAGAAGATGAATATGAAAGTGATTTGCTAATGTATCTGTTTGCAATATGTAACACTAAAATACTCAACCCATGAACATTTTTTTTTGATTGCTCATAGTGTACTATGAGTACTATGCTAGATACTTAAGGAATATAAAGATGTAGAAGACAAGGGTCCCTTTTGTCAAGGAATTTAGAAACTAGCAGGGAGATAAGATATATATGATGTATATATTATATATGTTATCTCCCTGCTAATTTCTGTTTTTCATAAGTATATGTTTCATATATATATATGATTATATATGCATATATACACTTAGTATATATATGTATATATATTATATATAAAACCAAGTCAAGTACGCTAGAAACATAAAATTGCTAAAATCAAAGGCCCAGTGGGATGTTTTGAGGAAATGGTGATAATGGTTTGTGAAAGGAAGCAGTGAGAGATAGGGTGAAAATGGTAGGTTGAAACCCAACTCTTCAGAGTCAAATTGGGCTAAGGAATTGGGACTTCATTCCTCAAGCAATGGAGAGTCCCTAATGGTTTCCTAGAATAAAGGGAGGATTTGGGAAAAAATGAAGAGTGTGAGTGAAGCTCTAAACTCACTGACAGAAGGAGAATGTCTTGGGATCAGTGGATAATAGCTACCAAGATCTGGATTGGGTGATAAATTTGGATTTAATGAACTACAAGTGAGTTTTCTGAGAAATGGTGATAGATGAGTATTCCAATTTTAACACCATGACTAGTAAATCTGAGGATATGATTGAAAATGTAGCTAATACTGGGAAAGGTAGGAAGGAAAACTGATGTCACCAGGAGGGAGTAAGGTCTCTTAGTTACAAATATGGAAGGATTGAGAAATGAAGAGATTTGGGATAAATGTACATTTTTAAATTATTGTTTCAGGGATTTTAGAGGACATAGTAAAAAGAGTGTGTGTGTGTGTGTGTGTGTGTGTGTGTGTGTGTGTGTGTGTGTGAATATCTGGAATGGAAAATTTGAGAAGCCAGAGTTCAAGGGAATTATATGGGAATGAGGAAGTGACGATTCATTATAACAGATATGGGGGGAGTAAGAAGAGGTTGGTATACAGTAACCATTGGGAAATGTTTTGAAGCAGAGTTATCAGAGGCTGGTTGATTAGATGGTTCTAGGTCAATGATTTGTATAATTGTCCAATTTGCCATATTGCTTTGAATTTTGGCCCTGGTTTCGTTGTCTAGTAATACTTAAATTATTGTCCTTGGCTAAATTACTTACTTTTTTTTTTCCTGAGGCATTTGGGGTTAAGTGACTTGCCCAGGGTCACACAGCTAAGAAATGTTAAGCGTCTGAGACCAGATTTGGGGCAGCTAGGTGGCACAGTAGATAGAGCACCAGCCCTGAAAGTCCCCCAAATTTCCTTCTTTGTAAGGTCAATAACTTAGACTAGAAGTCCTTTCTAGCTTTCAACTTTACTTTTGAAATTTTGGTGGAATTAGCTTCAAAATCTCTTTCAATCTTCTCTTTCAAAAGTATATATAGTGGGGCAGCTAGGTGGCACAGTGGCTAGAGCACCAGCCCTGAAGTCAGGAGGACCTCAGTTCAAATATGATCTCAGACACTTAGTATATTCCCTAGCTGTGTGACCCTGGGCAATCACTTAACCTCAATTGCCTCAGCAAAAAGCAAAAAAAAAAAAAAAAAAAGTGTATATATAGCTTTTTCAATTGCTGAGTGTGAAGAAGCAATTGACTTTGGTAACTGGTAACCAGTGACCAAAAATAATTCATTTAATATAGGAAGCTACCAAAAGGTCCTCTTCAAGAAGCAGCCTTGAAACAGTGATGCTTTAGGATCACTCCATGTGATCATGTCCCACCCAACAAATAAGGATGACAGTTTTTTTCCAGGGCTGATTTGTGTTTTGTCACAAGCACAAAATTTCCCAGTTATGACTTGTATGGTACTGAAGGAAATTTGTGAGTTTGAGAACATGGAGACTGTAATGAATATCAATATCCAAAGTACTGGTTAAGGGTTATATTGTAATGACCATAGATTCAGAGCTGGGAGAGCCACTGGGAGCAAGATAGTCCAATTCAATCCTCATTTTATAGATAAGTTAAAGGATTTAGAGAGGTAGTTAAATAATACAGTTGTATTTTTAATTCTTGTACTCATTCTCTAAACTTAGCTTTTCTCCCACAGCTAGGGGGCACAGTGGACAAAGTGCCGAACCTGGAGTCAAGAAAACCTCAGTTCCAATCCTACCTCAGATATCTATTAATTATATGAACAGAGACAAGTCATTTAACCTTTATCTGCCTCAGTTTCTTCTTTTGTAAAGTAAGGATGATAACAATAATATCTTATTAATTATTCTGAGTTGTTTGGGGGATGAAATGAAATAATATATATATAAAGTTCTTTGCAAACCTTAAAGTGCCATATGAATCCTAGCTATTATTATTATCATCATCATCATTTGTTATTGATATTCTATTGTGACATCCATATTCTGCTTGTCCTTCTCAGCTAGTAGAAATTCTTCCAAAGCTCCCATCTTAAAGCTCTCATCTGGTGACATTACAGGATAATTGATCCAAAACTAGAGATTCACCATTGAAATAACAGAAGAGCAAGGAAACTAAATGGTTTGCTTAAGGTCACAAAGGTATTGTAAGAGATAATATTTAAACTGATATCTTCTGATTCCAGACGCAGGGAATTTTTGATTGTTCCTTGCTAATGTCCCAAGAATACACTAAGAATACATAAAGGATTAATCACATTTTTTGTTCAAACAAATGTTATTTTAAACAGTTAGTAATCCCTAAATTGAGAACTTTCATTTTTCCCCCAATTCTGTTTATATTCTACATTTCAAATAAAACTGTTTAAGAGAATCACCAGGTTAAATTATTTTTTTTTCAATTTTAGCTATTGTAAATCAATCAACAAATATTTATTAAAGTGCTATCAATGCCAAAATATCAGATATAGTCTGTGCCCTCAAGGAGCTTACAAGGTAGTTTTTGAGATGAGGCATGAAAATATGAGAAGTTAAACAATAAAAAAGTTAAATCATAGAAGACAACCATATAGGAAGTGTTATAAGGCAGAAAATGATAGATTGTTCAGAGTATTATATATAGTCATTGAGGTCAAAAGAAGGAGAGATTATTGCATTGCAGTGGTCTAGGAAAGCCTCATGGAGGAGGAATGAATGAGTTGTGAATGATAAATTATGGATATGAAATTTGCTTGAATGATTTTGAATTATTTTCTTCATTATGCATCAGTGGAGAATTTACTATACATGATTATCCTATTAATATAGACTCACAGGAAACATGGCCTAAAAACATTTATTTGCTAATCATGTCCACTTCCCTTTTACAACTTCTTCACTTGCTCCAATTCAAGATGATTCTTGAGTATAAATTTTCAAGTTGTTTATTCAGTTTAATTTGAATGATCTCAGCAATATGGCAATGTAATCTAGCTAATTTCAGGAGGTGCAGGGGGTGTATTTAATGTAATCATGTGGAGTTATGATGGATATTGTAATAATAGCAGCTAATAACATTAACCTAAGCTAGATTTATAAAAATTATTTCCCATGCTTTGTATACTCAAAATACTTATTCTATGTGATAATCAGTTTTAGTATGTTGTGGTAACAAATAAGACTCCAGTAGTTTCTTCCTCACTCAGCCATTTTCACCAGAAGTATTAGTCAAATGTGAAAGTTTAGTGGTAGGACCCTCCCGCATAGAACTCCAATGTCACAAGGAAGAAGAACTTCACAATTCCACCGAAAAGTTTAACCATATTTAACCAGTTATAGAATCACGAATTATATCTTGGAATTTTGTCTAGGTAAAAAAAAAATGAAGCCTATTCCATCATCCAATGATCCCTAAATTTGGGGGGAAAGTTTTTTAGTCCCATGAGAGCATTTCCTCCACTGTATTATTGTAATTGACAAAGAGATAAATAGATAGATAGGTAGATAGATAGATAGATAGATAGATAGATAGATAGATAGACAGATAGGTAGATGCAAGCTAAATACCAGATAGAATGGAGGAGATAATTTATCCAAAAAAAATAGAAAGATGGAAAAGAATTGGGGCAGAGAAATCACTGGAGCAGATAGGATCACAATCCATTTATGTTATCATAACCCATTTAAGATATACACATGTGTGATGTGGTGGTAGGGGTCCTATATTCCATATTCAATATTCAGAATCATCAAGGGCTAAATTTATCAAACTTTCTCCTTAGAGTTTCTAAAAAGAAGGCATTATGAGGATGTCAAATATCAATTAACTATTGACTAAATGTCAACAAAGAGAAAGAATTAAGAAGCCAATCTACTTGAAGTTTTGTAATTAAGACATTGCTCAGAATGATTTTCTCAGGATTTAAGGGAAACATTCACAACTGAAAGCCAAGATACATTCTTCCAAAAGTGACTCAGGGCCTTTCTTACCATAGAATCTATAGTGTGTTATTATTATTGACAATGATGATAATAAATAATAACCCTTTTGAAAAAGATGAGAAAAGTGAGAAAATAATCATATTCCTTCAATACCCAATCATAATCAGGGTAGGGAAGGAGGAAACAAGCATTTATTAAGTGCCTACTGTATGCTAGATACTCTGTTAAGAGCTTGTCCAATATTATCCCATTTATTCTTCATAACAATCTGGTCATGTAGGTATTAATAATACTCATTTTACAGTCAAGTAAACTGGGATAAACAGAGGTTAAATAACCTATTCAGGGTTAATAAATGTCTGAGGCTGGTGGAGGAAAGCCATTAGTTGGGCTAGCATCCTTGCCAATATGATCAAACAATCATATGAATCTAAGAAATAAATTGGGTGGCATAAGACTGCAGAATGGATCTACCATAATGATCAGCTTAACATAAAAAACAGCAGAACAAGTGGCACTTTTTCAAATCCTGAGAGTAATGATGAGGATAATAGTAATGATAATAATAACTACTATTTATATTTGCAAAATAACATGTTATCTCATTTGATCTTTATAATAATCTAGTGAAATGGGTACTATTATCATTCCCATTTTACATATAAGGAAACAAGAAAGATTAAATCACTTGCTTAGGGTCACATAGCTAGTAAATGAAGCAAGATTTGAATTCAGTTCAACATTCTATCCTTTGTGCCACCTAATGATGATTTATGGAACTATAAGAAGGCAGTATATATAAGAAAAAATTTCATAAATTCTTATTATTTTGGGGAAATATTTCAGTGCAGATGGTATTTACCACTAAAATAGGCAAATTATGAAATGGAATGAAGATATGAATGCTTATCATACATATCATACATGATACTGTAGAATTGAAAACAGATTTTAATAGTTATAAGGAAGGAAAGTGTATTGATCTTTCTCAATGACATCCTCAGCTTCAAGTAACATAATGATATATTCCAGTGCAGGGTAATCACAAGAGAAAACTTCATATCTATACTCAGATTAGAAGAAATAAGAACAAAAGTTGAGGAGTTACTTAAATCTAAAAAGGAAAAAGATAAAGAATCTGAAGGCAATGGAAATCTACACAAATTCCAGAAATGCTACCTAATGATGAAATGGTTGAGAAAAGTAATGCTGGTATCACAAATGACTTTATAAAGGGAAGAGACAATTCTTAGAATACGATTTCAAAAAGCCATCTTTGAATATGATGAAACAAATGCAACTCATAGATTACAAAGTAATTCAAAATAGCTTTTGCCATAAATATCACAAATGCATATATACATTGTTCCACAATATTTGATAGGGGATATAAAAGCATTTCATATAAAATAATATATGCTACAGCTATTACTACAAGTAGAGACTGTAGGGAGAAGAAACAAATATAAGAATTCTTCTATGAAGTTATCAAATATCACTATGACAGAAATGGTTTGAAAAAACGTATTGAAGACCTTCAAAAAGCTATTATAAGATTATATCAACCAGTAGCCAGTATAGGAGAAAACCTGAATAATATCTAACTTGATTAAAAGAAACAAAAAGCAAACATATGGAATGGAATCAAGAAAATCAAATGGAATCAAGCAAAATAGAATGCAAGCAAGAAAATAATAATAATAATAATAAAAGAAAACTAAACCTCTGACTTAATTAAGTGAAAGCCAAAAGGTTAAAGTGGTTAAAAGGAGTCAAAACAAAGAACAAAATAACTCAAAACAAAGAAGACATTATACTGCATAATGAAAGACTTAGAAAGTCTTCTAAATACAGACTTCAGAAGACTATAATGAAGCATGCTACCCACTAACTGACAGTGGTGATACAAAGTACAGAAACCTATTTTGAGATAGACCAAAATAAATAGATATATGCTAACATTCTTCTTTAACTATGATTATTCATACAAGGTATTTTTTTTTATTTCTGTTGCTTTTAATTAGGGAGAAAGAGGTGGGAGAGAGTTGGCAATTGTAATGCTAAACTAAAAGATGGTCATTTATTTTTTAATGCATACAGGAGAGGAGGTACAGACAGTTTTAAAGTAATGTGCATAATTCACTGTATTTTTTAAGAAGAATGAAATTGAGATTCATAATCCTCTTCAACAAATGTCACATGGAACAAATATAAAACTATCAAGGAGAAAGCTAAAGCTGAGTAGGTTAAATGACTAATTGGCATAATAAAGTTAAAGTTTAAGAGTAAGAACACAATTAAAACAATTAACACCTATGTAATTACAAATTTTTCTTTTTTAAAAAATTACTTGGGGCAGCTAGGTGGCGCAGTGGATAGAGCACCAGCCCTGAAGTCAGGAGGACCTGGGTTCAAATCTGGTCTCAGACACTTAACATTACCTAGCTGTGTGACCCTGGGCAAGTCACTTAACCTCAATTGCCTCAGCAAAAAAAAAAAAAAATTACTTGAAAAATTTTTTGGTATTCTAAACTTGACACACACCAAGAGATATCATCTCAATGTACAAAGAAAACAAGGATTTCACATGAATCTATGGATTTTCATTATTTTAAAAAATTAATTCAGCATGTTCATTCATTGTCCATAGTTCCCTTTGAAGCTTTTTCTGTTTTGTGTGAAGTGCTTCATTTACAATTATCTCATATATATATATATATATATGTATATATATGCATATACATATATATATATACATATATATGTACACACATATACATATATAATATATTTTGAATATATATATATGCATATACACACATTTATATCATAATTCTCATCTCCAGACAGCCAATCTTCAATTTTTTTCTCTTATCTTTGGTCAAAGAGTTTTTACAGTTTAGTGACTTTGGGGGTATAACTTTGAACTACTTTTCAAAATGGCTGTATCAGTTCATAGCTTCATTAACAACACATTACTGTACCTGTCCTCCCTCCCATGTGTCCTATGACAAGTATCATTATCCGTTTTTATCATATTTGCAAACAGATGATGATGAGTATGAGCTAGAACTTCAGAGTCATTTTAATTTGCATTTTTCTTCCTAGTAATTATTTGGAACATTTCTTTTTCATATGGTTGTTGATGGCTTTCTTTTCTTCTTTTGAGAACTACCTGTTCATGTCTATGAATATTATGACAGAATGACTTTTCTTCTTATATATTTGAATCCATTTGCTCTATAATTTGTATGTTAAACCTATATTTAGGAACTGCAGAAAATATTTTTCCTAGTTAAATGTTTTCTTTCAATTTGAATTACATCAGTTTTGTTTTGTGCAAATACTTTTCAATTTTATATAATCAGAATCATCCATGATTATTATCCCTCATGATTCTTTCTATCCCTTGTTTAGTCAAAAACTTTTCCATATCTATAGTTTGGAAAAGTATCTACTACTCTGCTTCTCATATGTGCTTATGGATCATGGATCCATTTGGAGTTTATTGAGTTATATGGTGTGAGATGCTATTCTAAACCTTATCTCTGCCAGACCATTTTCATGTTTGGGGGGTAGTTTTGATGGATAGTGAGATCTTATTCTAGTAGTAGTGAGTTTTGGGGTTTATTGAATTTTATGCTATTGATTATTTTGTATCTGTGTTTTATTTGTTTTATTTTGGTTTTGTCCCTCTTCTCAACTTTTCTATTTTTAAACTAGTATCAAAAAAGTTTCTATGATTACCATAGTTTGAGACCTAGCAGTACTAA
Organism: Myrmecobius fasciatus; assembly: GCA_023553655.1. Taxonomy (NCBI): domain Eukaryota; kingdom Metazoa; phylum Chordata; class Mammalia; order Dasyuromorphia; family Myrmecobiidae; genus Myrmecobius; species Myrmecobius fasciatus. The sequence continues at coordinate 472,959 of JAJPUD010000625.1, read as the reverse complement.
TCCACTTTGCTTCCAACTTTTTTCATAATTGTTCTTAAGATCCTTGATTAATTTGTTCTTTCAGATTAATTTTGTGGGGATTTTTCTAGCTCTAAAAAAGTCAACTTTTAATAATGTAATTTATATGGAATGGTTAAATAAATTAGTTTGAATAGTATTGCCCTTTTTATTATATTGCCACAGCATAGTCATAATCAATTAAAATCTCCTGAATTATTGGGTCTATGTTTCTGTGGGGAGTGTTTTGTAATTGTTGTGTGTATTGGAAGATGAACTGCCAAATGTGAATTTTAAAAATTTAAAATTATCTTAGTTTATCAAGAAAAAATGTTTTTTTTCTCTAATGTTCCTGACATTGAGCAATTTTTAAAACAAATTCCTTAACATTGAAACAACCCTATATTTTGGTAATAAATTCAATATTGTCATTGTGTATAATCTTGTTTATGTAGGCTTTTAAAATTTTTTTTGCATTTTATTTAACATTTATTTAATGTTTTTATATTGATATTCATTAGAGATATTGTTCTATAGCTTCACTTATCTGCTTTTTCTGTTTAGGTTTAGGTATTTGTGTAATAGAAGAAATTCAGTAGAATTATTTACTGTTGTATTTTTGTAAAATTTTATATTGGAATCAATTTTTCTTTGAATGTTTGTAATAATTCATTTTAAAATCCACAGTTACATGTAAGTACACACTTTTTTAAAATGTAAAAGTCTATTTGTAGATAACATTTAGCAATTATAACTTGTTCAACTTCTAATATTCAGATATTTTAATTCTCATTTTTTGTTAATATAGATATTTTATATTTTTGTGGATATTCATTTTATTTATCAATGTTGTTGACATGTAATCAGGCAAACATTTCTAATAATTTCCTTTACTCATTTTTTGGTAAATTTTTCTTTTTTTCTTTTTTATATTGAAATTTAGATTCTCTTTTCTCTTTTAAAAAGCAAATTAGCTAACAGCTTATCTATTATATTAGTTTTTTTTCCAATACAGCAACTCTTAATTTAATCAATTTAACCATTGTTCTGCTTTCAATTTTGTTAAACTCATTGATTTTCATGATTTTGATTTTGTGTCAGTCGGGATTTTGATTCATTGCTTTTCTAACTTTTTCTAGATTCGTCACACTAATTGATCAATTCCTTCTCTATTAATGAATGTATTAAAATATGAATTTTAACAGAGGCCTATTCTGGCTACATCTCAAGAATATTGGTTAGCTGTATCTTTTTTTAAAAATCATTCCCTTTGATGGAATGAGCTAATATTTCTGTTATTCTTTGACCCATTGATTCTTTTTTCTAAAAAAAAATAGTTTTTTTAAAAAAATTTTCCCCTAATTACATGTCAAGACAATTTTTAGCATTCATTTTTACAAGATTTTGAGTTCCAAGTTTTTCTCCATTCTCTCCCCTCATCTCTTCCTAAAATTTAAGCAATTTGATAAAGGCTACACATGTGCTATTTGTAAAATATATTTTTATATTAGTCACACTTGTGGAAAAGGAAACAGATCAAAAGAAAAAACACAAAAAAGAATAATGTAGGTGAAAAAGTATGCTTTGGTCTGCACTCAAACTCCAGTATAGATGTGGATAGTATTTTCTTTTGTGAATACTTTGTGCTTATCTTGGATCATTATGCTGGTGAGATTCATAGTTTATCATCACACAATGTTGCTGATACTGTATCAAATGTTTCTCTGGTTCTGTTCATTTCACTTTGCTTCAGTTCTTACAAGTTTCTGGGTTGTTTTTTTTAATCTGTCTGTTTATCATTTCTTATTGCACAATAGTGTTCCATTACATTCATGTACCACAGCTTGTTCATCCATTCTCCTCAATTTCTAATATTTTGCTACCACAAAAAGGGCTATTATATATATATTTGCATATGTAGATACTTTTCCCTTTTTACGATCTCTTTGGGATATAGACTCAATAGTGGCATTGCTAGATCAAAAAGAATGCATGATTTGGTTTCTTTCTGGGTATAGTTCTAAACTGCTCTCTAGCATGGTTGTATCAGTTCATAATATCAACAGTGTGTTATTATCCCAATTTTCTCACATCCTCACCAACATTTATAATTTTCCTTTTTATCATATTAATCAATCTGATAGATATGAGGTTGTACCTCAGAGATTTTTTAATTTGCATTTCTTTAAACAAAAATGATTTAAAGATACCTTTGATTTCTTCATCTGAAAACTGCCTATTCATATTTTTATAAATTTGATTCAATTCCTTACTTTTTTTTTAAATTAGGCCTTTATAGAGAATCTGCTTGTAAAGACTGTTTCTCATCTTTCTGTTTTTCTTTTAATCTTAGTTGCATTGGTTTTGTTTGCACAAAAGCTTTTAAATTTAATATATTCAAAATTATTTATTTAACATTTTATATTACCTTCTATCTCTTGTTTGGTCATGAACCTATAATTCACTTAACTTTTCCTTTAAAAATTTGGGTGCATATATATTTTGTATTGCTATTACTTAATTATTTAGGGTACCTTTTAGCTAGACATATGTGTAGGACAGCAACCCTTACCCAAATTAAAATCGGAGACTCTCAAGGTAAAAAGCAGAAAGGGGTTTGTTACAATCTTACAAGAAAGAGCAACTCCCAACAGAAAAGCTACCAGTAGAGGAGTGCAAAGTGCAAAACACAAGATTATATAGACCTTAACCAGAAGTCCCTTCCCCCCCAACCTTTTCACCCATTATCTGGTCCCAGTCTTGATCGACTCCATCTCCTTACTGCTCCTTCCAATGACTTGCTTTATATTGGGCAGAAATTGTATCCTTTCTCACATTACTCTATTTTGCATTGCTACCCTCCTTAGTTTAAACTTTCTGGAACAAGATACCTCATATCACCTCTTAGTTTCCCCCCATCCCCACCACTTTCCTATCCCCTATTTATATTATATGCCTTTTTAGATGTAAACCTGTGGAGGATAGGGATTGTTTTTATTTATTGGATTAACAGTGCTTAGCACAGTGCTTGCCATGTCTTAGGTACTTGATATTTATTGTATTGTATTATTAGATAAACTTATATCCTAATATTTTATTCCCCTACAAAAAGTAGTGATTTTTATCCACTCTGCAATAGTTTAGAGAACATTAAGTATAAAAGAATAATGGCAGGATAATGACTTGTCCCAGGAACATTTCTGTTTGAACTATATTGGACAGCTGGGCAGAATGATTTTTCTACAATAATAAGATGAATGTTAGATGACATTTATATAGCAATTTAAAGTTTATAAAGCACGTTCTGTAGTTGATCTCCTTTGATATTCACCAAAGGTTATGATGGCATTAGTAGTGTTATTGGTGGTAGTGATGGTGTTTTTTTTTTTTTTCTTTTCCAACTTCAGCTAACTTATATGGAGCAGAAAGGCAAGTTTGTTCTTTGAATGAGGAAATAAAGGGAATGGATGGTCATATAACAATTGAATTGAAATAGCTTGTGATAGTTAAGAAACTCTCTAGAACTAAATCTTTTAAGAAAAGAAAAGATACAGCTGTTGGAGCATATTGTAGCTTCTGAAAAATGCAAACTGAGGACAAGACTTTTTATGAGAGTAGTTAATTCTAAGAAAGTTTTGGGATAGGTTAGCTCTATACCAGTTAGACTAGACAGCAAATAATAGTATCATGTTAAAGTAACTGAGAGGAAAAATTAAATTGCACTGAGTCTTGTATTTCTTTAAATCTTGCTATAATTAAGCAATTTAGCCTACTTAAATTTATTTATGCTAACACTAGTTAATATTTGTGCTTGTATACTTTAATAAAGATGATTTTTTAATATAAAGAATGTAACAATAAAAAGGTGCTAACCATTAAGAAAACTAGCTATACACAATAGATGGCTAAAGCCCTTTACCTGATAACAACAACACTAATTCAATGTCTGCTTTGCATGCAGCAGTCATTTAAATCTTTGTTGAATTGAATTGAATTTGTTAAATTGTGCGAAGTAATTTTAAGGAACACTAACAATGAGGGGAATCAAGAAAGGACTTGAAGGAGATCAGGCTTGAGCTGAGGGATTTATCTGTAAAAAATTATTCTGGGTTAAATGTAGTTTAGAATTTAGATAGGAAAGAAAATAAAAGAAGCAAAATGGACTAGCAATGGTATTGTATTTAGAGTCCTGGGTTTGAGTCCTGGCTATTCCATTTAACAGTTGTGTAACAATGAAAAATGACTTCACTTTCCTTAACTGATTTCCTCATTCTTAAAATGAAGGAGATGGATGGGTTCTAGGCTACCCTCCAGCTCAAAGAATTTCCTTCACAGAACTGTCCTAAGAAAAATGTTTGGTGGATCTTTTTTTAAAAAAATTAAGTTTATTTTCCTCATGTAAAAACAATTTTTCACATTCATTTTTTAAAATTTGAATTCCAAATTTCCTCCCTTTCCAGAAGACAAACAATTTGATATAGATTATGCATATGCAGCAATTCAGAACATATTTCCGTGCTGGCCATATTGTGAAAGAAAACACCCCCCCCCAAAAAAAAAGAAAGAAAAATTAAAGTTTGATTTGCATTTAGACTCAACCAGTTCTTTTTCCAGAGATGCATAGTATTTTTCATCACAAGTCCTTCAGAATTATCTTTAATCACTGCACTGATAAGAAGAGCTAAGTTATTCTTAGTTAATATTGCTATTACTGTATACAATGTTTTCTTCTTATTTTGCATCAGTTCATGTAAGTTGTTCCAGGTTTTTTCCGTTTGGCGAATCTTAAAGTAGTATCAGTAATAAAGTGTTTAGAGAGAACTCATATAATTGTTCTATGTAGGAGCAACATGATGATTTTGAGAAAAGTAGAAAGCATTTCTGATCAAATTAAAAGATGTGTGCACATGTGTATATTTAAAAACTCACACATCTGAATTTTGCTGAATAATCTTAAAACTACTTGCATACATTTCACTGTCTTTTCTCCTATCAAATTCTTTCTAAGTGACTCCTATTAGTTGTGTTTTTAGACCATATAGATGCACATGAACATTGCTATCCTATTGATACCTTTTAATCTGTTTATTTCTTTTAGTAGCAATGATAATTGACAAGGTTTGTAAGGTTTCATCTTGAGCAATATACATAATATATATACATACATACTTTAATGTAAATTATATAGTGACATGCCCTCAAATTTACATATATTTTAATATATAATACATAAATACATATTTTGTCATATATATCACTGAATTGTATATATTGCCTAAGATACTAGTCCCAATTTATATGACACTTGTACATATTGTTGCCATCAAAGATATCTCTCTCTCTCTCTCCCTATGTCAATATGTCTATTGAGCCATATGTATGTATATTTATATGTGTATGTGTGTTTGTATAAGTTTTTATCACTTGAGACAACTTTCTAGTTGACAAATCTTCTAAGTGTTTATTATTACTGTGTAATTTCCAAGTTAAGTATCCATCATTGCTTTAGTATTGTAGTTTTGGAATAAAAAGAAGTCTTGGGTTTTAAATTTATTCTTAAGATTTATTTTAAAAAAGGTTGAGTTCCAAGCTCACTTCCTCCTTTCTCCCCCTCAATCCACTGAGAAGGTAAACAATATTATATCAATTATATATGTGAAATCCTGCAAAACATATTTCCATATTAGCCATTTTGGTGGTGGTGGGGGAAGCAAGAAAGAAAAAGAAAGTGAAAAAAAAGTATGCTTTGATCTTCACTCAAATTTGATCAGTTCTTTCTCTAAAAGTATATAGTATTTTCCACAATGGGTTCTTTGGAATTGTCTTGGATCACACTAAAGGACACCTTAGAATATGTGAGTTCTATCCCCTAATTTAAAGATGAGGAATGTGCTCCTAACAAAAAAACTATATGCCAAAAGTCACATAGCTAGTAAGTCACTGAGTCTAGATTTGAACTCAGCTCTTCTTCAGAAGCAATTGGTGGCACAATGGATAGTATTCTGCTTCGAGAGTCAGGAAGAACTGAGTTAAAATTAGCTGTGTGATCCTGAGCAAGTCACTTAACTTTCTTTTACTTCAGCTTTGCAATTATAAAACAGGAAAAATAATTAATTCTCGGTGTTTTTGTAAGGATCAAATGACATAATAGAGTCATTCCTTAATTGATAAGTATCCAAAGGACATAGTTTTCTGATGAAGTCAAAACAATTTATTGTCATATGGAAAAATGCTCTAAGTCATTATTGATTAGAGAAATGAAGATTCAAGCAAATTTGAGATATCATTTTACACTTACCGAATGATACGGAATTTTGTGAAACGATCCAATCATTTTGGAGAGCAATCTGGAATTATGTTCAAGGAATTATTAAATTTTGATCCAGCAATATCACTACTTGTCTTTTCTAAAGACAATTAAGGAAAAAAGAAAGGAACCTATATGTTCTAAAATTTTTATAGTAATTCTCTTTGTTATAGCAAAGAACTTGAAATTGCAAGGATACCTGTTATTTGAAATATGGGTGAACAAGTTGTGATATATGGTTGTGATGGAATACTACTGTGCTATAATAAAATGTAAGCTCAATGATTTTAGAAAAATATGGAAGGACTATCATGAAATCATGAAGAGCAGAAAGAGCAGAACCAAGAGAACATTGTATGCAATAATAGCTATATAGTTTTAAGAATGACTTTGACTAAGTCATTTTGATTATTATAAATACTCAAATTAGCTATAAAGGACACACAAAGAAAGATGCTATCTGCATCCAGAAAAAGAACTGATAAATAGATAAAGGTATAGAATTATTTTATTATTTTACATATATTATATTTGTGTCTAATAGTGACTATCTCTAGGACAGAGGAGGAGAAAATTTACATGATAATTTTGTTGTACATTTGAAAGGAATGGCAAGTCATTCACAGTAAATTTGCAGTTTCAAGCTAACTCACATTTTTATTGTACTGTTATATAAATGATTGTTTTATTCTATAAATCAAAATTTATAATTTTAAATGAGATAATATTAGTAAAAAGTACTTAGCACAATACATTATGGCACATAGTAGGCTATATAAATGCTTATTCTCTTTCCCTCACTTTTTGTAGATCCAATATTTTTTCCACGATAGTGCTTGCTTTTCAAAATATGCATCTTTTTCATTCTGTGAACTGGTTGCATTTATATCACCCAAGTTTGTTATGCTTACTCATATATACCTCTTTTTCAAAATAATTGAGCCCATTAGAGATAACTTAAGCTACATGCTTCTTAATTAAATTATACATCATGGCCTATCTCCTCATCAATTAGCAATCTCTTATATTTTTTAAAAAGTTGCTTAGCTTTTTTTAGTATCTTTTCTGTCAAAGCTCTGTATGATGAGAAATTCTTAAAGAATTAAGGGAGAAAATCACTTAATAGTGTATTTAAAATGAAACCTGAATATTTTCAGGGTTAATTTTTCACATAATAACAGTTAAAGTTGATGAAGACCTTAAATTTATAAATAAAAACTATGGTTTTTATAGATTACTAAACTGAAAAGTATATTTCATGATATATTTTATATACAGGAGGAATTATTGGAAAAATATACTGAATTCTGTATGAAAAACTATGAAAAGCTCTTCCCTCAAAATGTAGAATATTCTTTGTTAGCTGGTTTGTAGGCATTTTCAACTTTTTGTGGGAACATAACTGACTTTTAAAAAATTTAAGAATACTACTTAAGTAGTCAAGCTAGGCTTCTCAGAAGAGTAAGACAGATTGACCAAATCATTTTAGTTTGTTCTGGATTATAGTAGGTATAATAGAATCTAGTCTCTACTACTTACTAGCAAATTGATCATAAAAAAGGTGTAAGCTTTCTAAATTTCATTTAGGATCATTTGATTTCTGAAGTTCCAACTTGCTGTGTCTGTGAAGCTCTGATAAAGAATAAGATGGACACTAAAGGAGTAGGATTGAGGAGAATGGAGTTGAGAGAATGCAGGAAAATAGGAAAGAGACTATGACTCTTAGGCATGGGGATAAAGAAAATGGGAGTTGAAAATCGATAAGATACATGACTGGAGGCAATAGAGATTGGAATTAATTGAATAGGGGGAATGACATGATCAGACTTACACATAATAAAAAATCAGTTTAATAGTTGAGTTAAAAATGAATTAATGTGGGAAGACAGATGAGGCAGAGAGACTAACCAATGGCTATTGCAATAGATTATACAAAAGTGGTAAGGGCCTCTATCAGGGTAATAGGAAAAAAGGGAATATATGCAAGAGATATTAAAAGGGGAAACTGACAGGATTGGGCAATGGATATATGTAGTTGAGAGAGTATAAAGTCAGGGAAGACACCTAAGTTGCAAGCCTGCGTAACTGGGAAGATGGTGGTGCCCTGGAAACTAATAGGGAAATTATAAGAGGGAAAGAATAGGGAGCAAAGATAATGAATTCAGTGTATGACATATTAAATTTAAGAAGTCTACAGGACATCCAGTTTTAAATGTCCAGTAGACAAAGACATCTGGACATCAGGAAAGAGGTTAGGGTTAGACAAATCTGAGAATCATTTGCATAGAGATGATAGTTAATTGATAAATAATTCATAAAAGTTGATGGTATCACTAAATTAAATAGAATACAGGGAGAAGAGAAAAGAGGCTAGGACAGAATCTTAGGGGACATCCAAAGTTAGTAGGCGTAGCTCCAATAAAGATCCAGCAAAGGAGCAGTCAGATCAGTAGGTAGAGAGTACTAAGGAGGAAAGGGTGATCAACAGTGTCAAAGGCTGCAGAAAGGTCAAGAAGAATAAGAATTGAGAAGAGGTAATTAGATTTAGCAATTAAGAAATCACTGGTAACTGGAGGGAGCAGCTTCAGTTGAATGATGAGGCCAAAAGTCAAACTGCAGAGAATTAAAGAGAGAGTGAGAGGAGAGGAAGTAAAGGCATCAATTGCAGATGGCTTTCTCATGTGGAACCTACTTTGCCTTTGACTCCCAGATGGCTGGTATGTTCCACAATTTTGAAAACTTGGTGACAGAAGAATAAGGTAATGTACTCTGAAAATTGGCAAAGTTAAAAAGATGGTCAGAGTCAATATTGGAAAATAGACACCCAAGTACATTGTTAGTGGAGCTGTGAATTCTTATAACATTTTGCAAAGTATTTTGGAATTTTGCAAATAAAGAAACTAAAATGCCAATATACTCTGGCCCACAAATTCCTTTTACTAGTCTTATATCCTATGGAGAATACTGATAAGAAGAAAGTCTCTATGTATAACAGAGCAGCACTTTTTATAATAGCAAAATATTGGAAACAAAATTGATATACATCAATTAGGGGATGGCTAAACAAATTGTGGTATGTAAATGCAATCAAATATTATTGTATTTTAAGAAATGATAAAACATGGAAAATCTTCATGAATTGATGCAGAGTGAAATAAGCCTAGCCAATAAAATAAAATAAACAGTGACTACAATGCAAACAGAAAGAACTAACACATAAATCAAAAGTGAATATTGCAAAATTCTCAAAACAAGCATGGTTCAAAAAAAGTTATTAAAAAAATATCCACTACCCAACACTTCCATAGGGATGGAAGGTCAATACTGAATTTTACACATATTTTCAGACAGCTGGGTGATGCAGTGGATGGAGTATCATGCCTGGAGTCAGGAAGACTCTTCCTGAGTTCAAATCTGGTCTCAGATACTGACCAGCTGTGTGACCCTGAGCAAATGATTTAGTTTTGCTTACCTCAATTTTCTTATCTGTAAAATAAGCTAAAGAAGAAAATGACAAAATAATCGAGTATCTTTGCCAAGAAAACTTTAAATGGGGTCACAAAGAGTCAAACTTGCCTTAAAAAATGCACATTTTCAGAATTTTACAATATATTGACCAGTCTTGCTGATTTTTAAATTGTTTTCTTTTCTTATAATAATTTTTGTTTTATGGTAGCAGTTCTCTGGGAGAAGAAGGAAGAAGAATACTGAAGGAAATTTTGATGATGTTAAAAAAGATATCAGTATATTTTTTAAAAAGAATAAGATGATGAATGATTCAGGCATTGGGGACTAAGCTGAACTCATGATTTGCTCTGTTTTGGAACCTCATCCCACAGGGATATGGAATAAGGCACCATCTTCATGAAGCTTTTCCCTAATCACCCAAAATACTAGTGTTCTCCTTCCCCAACTATCATATATTTAAGTATTTTGTGTACATTTATATTTAACTTTATGTTATATTATACATATTTATATATGTATTTTTCCCTTGTAGAATGTAAGTACATTGTGAATAGGGATTTTTTTCAATATTTTTGTATTTTTATCCTGAGTTTCTAGAACAAATCCTGGCACATAATAAGTATTTAATAAATGGTTGTTGATTGTTGTTTGTCTTACACATGCTACAGGCAATCAGTTCACAGTTTCTAAGATCTCAGAAACAAAATACCATGGTACCTTAAGTGTACTGAGGATTAGGATCTGAGAGGGCTTACAATCTTTTTTGGAGCAGGATGTCTTTTTCCCCTAGACTAAGTAAGGTATTGAATTCTGAGATAACTTAGCACGATTTGAGGGGAAGGTCTTTGGAAGGTTCTAAATGACCCATATCAGAACACCATGATGCAGACAATTATGAAATGGAGAGGATTTTTGGTCCATTACCCAGTTCCAATGGTTAAAGATCCACGGCATGCTGAAGAAGCATCTGTCACCCTCATTATACCAAGAGAAGCAAGTTCAGAAGCACACAGCTACATAGATCAGACAACAGGAGAAGAGCAGTGTATCAATTCTAGCCTCCAATTCACTCTGCAGCCTAAAAAGGAATAACCAGATCAGAAATCCAAGACCAAAGGGGAGACAAGTTTTGTCACTCTGAAACAGCTTTCAAATTGATGGTGCAATTTCAGTAGCAATTTATTGTTCTTCAGACCTAACCTTCGGTGAGGAACTTGTAGAACTCACACCAGGGAATGAAGGGGAGTAACTATTAAATTTTGCCATGGACTAATAATACCAGAATACTTTGGGAGTTTTGAAAACTTGAAGTTCTGAGGCTGAACTATTTCTGAGCTCCTGAAACAATGTAACACTCAGTACTCTAAGAAAGCAACAACAGGGCCAGCCCAGATCTTCCTTCTTGAAGTATATAGAAGCCAGTTTTAATGTCAAGTTAGAAATCAGGAAGTAGGCTAGGAAAATGAGCAAACAACAACAAAAGAATCCCAACATAAAAAAGTTATGATAATGACAAGAACACTGACACAAACCTAGAAGAAAATAATGACTCACTGGAAGAAATTAGGCATTGACCCACACCTAACACCATATACCAAGATAAGGTCAAAATGGATTCATGATCTAGGCATAAAGAATGATATTATAAACAAATTAGAACAATGTAGGATGGTTTACCTCTCAGACCTGTGGAGGGGGAAGGAATTTGTGACCAAAGAAGAACTAGAGGTCATCATTAATCACAAAATAGATAAGTTTGACTATATCAAGTTGAAAAGTTTTTGTACAAACAAAATGAATGCAGACAAGATTAGAAGGGTAGCAGTAAACTGGGAAAATATTTTTACATCCAAAGGTTCTGATAAAGGCCTCATTTCTAAAATATATAGAGAATTGACTCAAATATATAAGAATTCAAGCCATTCTCCAATTGACAAATGGTCAAAAGATATGGACAGGCAATTTTCAGACGAAGAAACTGAAACTATTTCCGGTCACATGAAAAGGTGCTCCAAGTCACTATTGATCAGAGAAATGCAAATTAAGACAACTCTGAGATACCACTACACACCTGTCAGATTGGCTAAAATGACAGGAAATGATAATGATAGCTGTTGGAGGGGATGTGGGAAAACTGGGACACTGATACATTGTTGGTGGAACTGTGAACGGATCCAACCATTCTGGAGAGCAATTTGGAGCTATGCTCAAAGAGTTATCAAACAGTGCATACCCTTTGACCCAGCAGTGTTTCTACTGGGCCTATATCCCAAAGAGATTTTTAAGGAGGGAAAGGGCCCCACATGTGCAAAAATGTTTGTGGCAACCCTTTTTGTAGTGGCAAGAAACTGGAAATTGAAAAGATGCCCATCAATTGGAGAATGGCTGAATAAATTATGGTATATGAATGTTATGGAATATTATTGTTCTGTAAGAAATGACCAACAAGAGGATTTCAGAGAGGATTGGAGAGACTTGCATGAACTGATGCTGAGTGAAATCAGCAGAACCAGGAGAACATTATACACAGCAACAAGACTATACGATGATCAATTTTGATGGACATGGTTCTCTTCAACAATGATGTGATTCAAACCAGTTGTGCTGCGATGAAGATAGTCATATACATCCAGAGAGAGGCCTGTGGGAACTGAGAGTGAACCACAACACAGCATTTTAACGCTTTCTGTGAATATTTCCATGCATTCTGTTTTCCTTCTTAGGTTGTCTTTTTTCTCCTTCTCTTTCTAGATCTGATGTTTCTTGTGCAGTAAGATAACTGTATAGATATGTATACATGTATTGTACTTGTCATATAATTTATCCTATCTAGCATGTATTAGATTACCTGTCATCTAGGGGTGGGGGGCGGGGGGAGGGAAAGGAAAAGCTTGGGGAAAAAAAGTTTTCTAGCAAAGGTCAATGTTGAAAGGTCACTCATATGTTTTGCAAATAAAAAGCTTTATTATTAAAAAAAATAATGACTCAGAAGAAGATAATTACTTTGACAAAGTTTCAAAGAAAAACTTAGCTTGGACATCAATTTAATTAAAATTCCTGGAAGAAATGATGCAAGAGTAAAAAAAAAAAGTTAAAAATATTGTGGTCAATGAAATGAGAGTAGTAGAGGAAAACAATGGAAAAGAAGTGAAAACTATGAAAGAAAGAAGTGGAAAAGGAATGAATAACACAAAAATTTTTTATGAAATTGCCTATGCAATAAACAATCTGAAACTTTAAATGGACCAAATAGAAGCCAATGACTCCATGAGATTGTAAGAATTATTAAAACAAAGGCAAAACACTGAAAAAAAATTGAAAATATAAGTGATCTCGTAACAAAAACTAATTTACCTGGAAAACATATAAAGGAGAAAAAATTAAGAATATTAGACTACTTGGATGTCTAAAACAAAAAACTTAGACATTATACTTAAATAAATCTAAAAAGAAAATTACTCCGATCTCTTAGAACCAGAAGACAAATTGAAATAGGGAGAATTGACCAGTAACCTTCTAAAAGAAACAGTAACATTACAGTCAAATTCCAAAGGTTCCAAGTCAAAGGGGAAAAAATACTCTTAAGTTGCCAGAAAGAAAAAAAATAATAATTTAAGTAGTGAGGAGTCACAGTCAGGATCACAGATAATTTAGCAGTCACCACTATAAAGGAACAGAGAAAGATTAAAATACCACATTCCAGAAGGCAAAAGATATAGTATGATTATATTCAAGAATTACTTACTAGGAAAAAGTCAGTATAATCCCAGAGGAGAAAAAGCTCTTTTTTTAAAGAAATAGAAGACTTTCAAGCATTCCTGATGAAAAGACCAGAGCTACATAGACATGTTGAATTGCAAATACAGGAAGTAAGAGAAACATTAAAAAGGCAAACCTGAATGAACAATGATAATGTAAAAAAAAATTGCATACATTTTAATGTGGGGGGATGATATACATACATATATATATATAT
>JAJPUD010000625.1:395641-456966 GCA_023553655.1 Myrmecobius fasciatus | reverse complement strand
TCTCTCTCTCTCTCTCTCTCTCTCTCTCTCTCTTTCTCTGTCTGTCTCTCAAACACACACACACACACACACACACACACATACACACACACACACCTCTTGTGATTGTCACAGGACAACCTTTACAGAGATGGACAATGGAGACATCTTTGATTTCCTAAGAGATAACTTCCTATTGAAATCTGTATGAGCAGAGGATCCCCTACATTGTAGATCTCTATTGAGAAAACCATGTGTTGTACAAGTCTTCAGGAGCAAGTGACAATTGCTGTTGCTATTTCTGACTCTATTCCTCCCAAGGACTCCCAATATATCTGATAGTCTGTGCCTACTCTGTCATTAAATCCAGAGTTACAGGCTTGTCTCTTTTCAATACTTTGATGATCAGGGTCTTTAGGCCTTTGAAAAATTTTTCTTTGACCTCATTAGAACCATCTCCAGTTGTCCCTATATTTTGTCAGATGGTTCGAGAAGAGAAAGTGAGGTCTGTGGCTTTGCACAGCTCTCCCTAACTTAAATCCAGTTCACTTGCATGTCACGGCATCACCTTCCTGATGTTATGGTAGTCTTCCAGAATGAAGGACAAACAACAGTCTTTGGACCTCATCAGGGTTTATCATGGTGGAAGCTTCCTCACTGATAATGATGATGTGGTACTTTACTTCAAGTTGAACCCACATTGTCATGAGCCTATCTTTAACTCTTTTGGGGGGATATACAAATTTATTGACTGATTAATTTTGACTGCAAGCTCATGGCATTGCCCTATTACTGGGGCCCACTGCGAAAAATGTGTATCCAGCCCCAATTTCAGCAAGCTGGCTTTCATTTGCCAACTTTGTTTCATTCAGAGCTGCTATTTGGATATGGTACCTACTGAGTTCTCTCACAAGAGCTGTTCATTTTTCAGGTCTCTTGGATTTTTTATTGTCCATTAATATGTTCATATTCTACATACCAATGGTGAGTGGAATTATCAGCAAACATTTTTGCTTTTTTGTTGTTGTTGTTGCTGTTGGTGGTGGTTTGACTGTAGGGTGGGCTCCCTGCCTGCTAAGGTGAGCAGGCCAGGTTAGGGTGAAACAGACAAATCTTAGAGCATCTTTTCACAACTTCCTCATATCAGGAGGTGACCAGTGTGGTCCTTTTTTAAAAAAGATACTCATAGATCCAGGTGCTGTTGAATCCTACTGTTGCTTCAGTCTGTTAAGAAAAAGGCTCTATATTCTAGGCTGTCTGTATGCAACATTGTGGACTACAGCTTCTTGTATTTGCATTTGACACTTTGTCATTCACCTGTCTCCACAGGACTTCAAAGGTAGATAAAACAATAAAATAGTAAGATAGCAAAATAATAAAATAGTAAGAGAGTAAAATAATAGTTAAGTAGTAAAATAACACAGTAGTGAATGGTGGGTGATGTCTTGTTTTTGAATTGAATTTGAGTAAGGTAGAGTTGCATAAAACTGTCAGGCTCACTTTTTCTTCCAGAGTCATCAAAGTCCAATGGCAAGTGGCAAGACAAAAGTCAAGATGGCCGGCAATGCTCCAGGATGCAGTGGATGACCTCAGCATCTTCAATGTCTGATCAAGTTTTAAGTACTCTATTGCACCTGTTTCTGCCACCTTCATTTCCTATTGAAAAATATTGCTCTTATTCTAACATCTCCATATGCTTGGGGTAGACATCCCATGACAGGTTTGAGGATCATTGTTTACCCTCATCCTGGTTTAGCTCATCTTCCAAGACAGCTTTACTGGGGAAGTGACCACTGAGCTACTATAGCATCTTGGAGCCACAGATGCATTGGGTAGACACCAAAGTTGGATGGACAGAATTGAAAAGGGCTTATCAGGCATCAATAAATCTTAATATTATGGAATACTATTGTTCTGTAAGAAAGTAAGGAGATGATTTCAGAAAAACCTGGGAGCTGATAGAGAATGAAGTGAACAGAACTGTGAGAACAATTTATACAAAAATAACAATATGACAAAGAAAAATAACTGAAAAATTAAGGTCTGATCAATGAAATGACCAATAATGATTTTAGAGGATAAATGATGAAACATATTGCCTACCTCCTGATAGAGGTGAAGGACTCAATAGATGATTCTGCATATGTACATATGTACTACACAGAAATACATACAAAATCAAATATACCATAATACTATATACTATAATTATAGATATATATAGCCATATATAATATATATAGACACACACCCATATACATACACTCTATATAGTATATATATACTATACCATACTGTATATTATATATACTATATATTACATATAGATGTATAACATATATAGTATAATATAGTACAGAGCATACATATTATATAATATACATTATATAACATATTATATATAACATGTCATATTATGTTATATGTATTATGCATAACAGCATATAGCAAATGTTGTATATATCATATTCCATATAATTATATGCATTACATATATCCTATATATGCATTATGTATCATATATAGTATATAGTTAGCATAACATAGCTATAGATAGATATACTATATAGTGTGTATATGTGTGCCTATCTCCCTAATCTATCTATTTATGACAAAGTCAATGTGGAAATTTGTTTTACTTGATCACATATATGTATATATATACATATTTTTAAATTTATATATATATACATATTTATAATTTTGAGGGTTTTTTCATTATCAAGGTGGCACTAGGAAGGGGTCATATGGATAAAAGAAAAGGCATTTTTGCTAATTATATACAATTTAAAAATAAAATGTCAAAGATTAAAAGAAATGAAAGGATTCTAGGTGGATTCCCCTTACAGACCAAATTACAACAAAACAGAACAAAAAAAGCATTATTACTTCATAGTTGTAACATGCTACCTTGGATCCACTAATTGAAACCTAAGTAGGTTAAATTACACTTTTCTCCCCAGTTCTCTGGTTGGCTTAAGGGATATCTGGCAAGGTCGAGTCTCTCTACCATGGCTCTAGTATACACGGGTGATGTTCCACCAAAATATAGGAGGGCAACCCCTTGAACTTTAGTTAATCACTAACAGACTAACTCACACAGAAATATTTACTTCAAGTGAAATACAAAATATAACTTACTTCCCTCATATGTGGGAAGCATAATTTCTTTTTTTCCTTTTACCTCAACTCTGGAGAAGTAAGGAGATTGAGTTCCTACCTTAGCTCAGTTCCTGTAGAACAGTTCCCATAGTTCTCAGTACATAACACCTCTGATGCTTTAGAACATGGCCCCCTGGTTTTTTAGGTTTTTCCATACTAGACTAACTGACTGTCCACTCTGTTTAGCAATTTTAGCTCCAAGGATTCCTTTGAGCACCCAAAACTGAGAAAGATAAACAACAAAGAACCAAAACAACTAATCCCAAACTATTATTCCAGCAAATAGGCACTTATAGATTTTTTTTTTTTTGCTGAGGCAATTGGGGTTAAGTGACTTGCCCAGGGTCACACAGCTAGGAAGTGTTAAGTATTTGAGACCAGATTGGAACTCAGGAGCTCCAAACTTCAGGGCTGGTGCTCTATCCACTATACCAACTAGCTGCCCCAACCTATAGATTTTTTTAAGGCAGTTCCCATCCCAAATTCAGAGCAATTCTCCATGATTTCTGAGGAGTCATAAACAATGCACTTTTACTTGTTTCCCAGTGACATACAGCTGATGTTATATCTGCAATCCCACATGTACAGATGAAAATCAAATATAAAGTTTTATGGATTCATGGAATGAAGAATATTTCTTAAAGTTCCTCAAATAAGAAAACAAAATAAGTAGCATTTTTACAAATTTACCAAATATCTCTGCTTTCTTACTCTTATGAGTTATTTCTCTAAGAACAAACAAAAGAAAGAGAAATATTTTTAAATGATTTCTATCTTGAACAGAAACCTGATGTACACTGAGCTTTCCAAGCTCCATGGAGCTATCCCCACAGGGATTTGGAGCCTGGGGTCAACTTGAATTTGTTCCTTTCTCAAATGAGAAAACCATTCTGGGTAGAAATTGTTACAATAATTTCCTCAGTGCATAAAGGCTAACCAACTGAGATCTGTACAAAAAGCATCCCTTTCTACACAGGGCATACTAAGATTTTCTAGAAATAAAAGGCACTTCCCTGGCTTGCCATCAGACATAGACCTAGAAAGAATTATTTGGACAGCGCAGAGTTGAGGTGAAATGTAACAATACTTATTCAAGCAGTTTTGTAAACTACATCAAGTTTTGATGTTTTAAGTCTAAACCTTCCAGGAAACGATAACAATATTTATAAATCATTATCAGCTATTTTAGGTATTTTTATTAGTGTACATTTATGAAAACCTTTTATATCAAGCATTTCTTTTGTATGCAGTAAATAAATACCTTCCTTATGAATGGAGAACAAATCTGGGGGTTCCAATTTTAAGTGAATCCATAGAGGTCTAGGTAATTTTTCTGGGTCCTCTATCCAAAAAACACCTTAAATCTCTCTCTGTCTCATCTTTGCAACTGGTATGGTAAACCAAATGGATTGCAAACTAATCAATCAGGAGAAGAAGAAAAGTAGATCAATAGAAGTAGCAAAGAATGTGATCCACTTGTGAATTTTAGGCACAAACATTCTTACCCTATGAAGCTGCAGGTCATTTTGTTTTCACAAAAGGCAAGCAATCTAGTTCTGTTTAAATGCAAAAAGAATAATATGAACATTTCTATGAGACAGTAATAATCTAGTGATGCCAGATTTTTCATGTTAAACATAAAGGACTTTAATACAAAACACTTTTTTCCAGAAATTAATAGCATCAGTACTTAGTCAAATAATGTTCAAATGAAAAATTTGCAAAATTATAATGGGAACTGACTTATGAGGGAACACCCTTGGGAATAGGAAAAGGGGAAGGAGATTGTACATTTGCAACCTAGATATATCTTTTTGCCTCATTTTACAAGAATCTCATCCTAGGGGATTTTAAAAATCAGAAGTCCTGGTCAGAGAATCTCTCTATTAGTCCCCACAAAAATGAAGGGCCAATTTTATCCGAGACAAGGTGCCATATGTAACACATGTTACCCTGATCTCAATTATGTGAGGGCCAGGTAGTTTAGATTTCACCCTTACCCCCCCCCCCAGGGATTCTCCAATGCTTTGTAGAGGAATTTTTGTAGATTTAGGTTTTCTGCAAATAGCTTTAGCCTCCACTAATAGTGTTCACTCACTTGGAGGGAATGTTCTATTTAGCTACTCACAGAATATGTGTGTGTACACATATGTATATATGATATACAAATACATATACAGAAATATTTACTTCATAAGGTATAATCACAAATATGTAAATTTACTTTCCCACTATATGGGAGACATAATCCTCCTCTTCCTTTGCACTTCTTCAGTCTCTGGGGAGGAGAAGGAGATTAAGCTCATAACCGAACTCAGATCTTAGAAAGAAAAGTCTCAGTTCTATGTCTAAAATCTTCCAGGGGGTTGAGGCACTCTAGTTTCTCAGGATACCCTTGCTGTTTGGCTGCTATATCATTATTTTTGCAATCCTGGCTCCAAGATCACCATGTCTCAAACTCCTGATTCTTTGGGGAATCACCTGGGCACCTGAAATTGAGAATAAACAATATAGAATAGAAACAAACATCCTCAAACCCATTTCTTAAAAAGAAGAAACAGAGGAAGAAAAATCTTCCCTCATTTGTTCAGTTCCTGGTATCCATGCTATTCCTAATCAATAAACTCCAGAGGATTCCAAGTTCTTTTAAGACCAAATAGAAAATGCTTTGTTCAGTATTAAAAGCTCTTCATAAACTAACTCTGTCCTGTTCTTCCAATCTTCTTATACCTCACTCCCCAACAGGTACTCTTTCATCCAGTCAAATGACTTTCTGGCTGTTCCACACATATGTTGCTCCATCATCGCTCCATCTCTCAACTCCTGGCTGTCTCCTATCTCACTGTTTGCTCCTTTACTTTGACTACTAGCTTCTTTTGAATCTCAATTGAAACCCCACCTTCCACAGGAACCTCCTTAACTTAACTTCCTTAATCCCAGTGCTTTTCTTCTTCTAATTAATTATTTCCTATTTATCACATATATAGCTTACATAGTATATTCTTGTTTGCATATATTCTCCCGATTAGATTGTCAGTTCCTTGAAGGCAGAATTTTTTTCTTCTTTTTGTATCCCCAACTATTATTAGCACAGTACCTGGAAATAGCAGGTGCTTAATAAATATGTATTGACTGAATCAATGGATGCAGAAAATAAGAGACTAAAAAGAACACAGCAGAAAGAGTAAACAGCTTAGTCTCACTAGCTTTAAAGAGCCAGGGAGTGGATCAAAGGAGGTTAACCCAACTCATGTGGTAAGGAATGGAGTTTGCCCTGTTAGGGAAATTGGCCTTTTGAGCTTTTTGAGGCTCAAAAGGTTCCTCAAGGTGTCTCCATGTTAGGAAAACTGAAAGTGGCTAGACATGCCTGAAATATGTAGTCAATTGTGTTAAGTGTGTATTTATTAAATATCAGAAAACTATTTTATGTGTATAATATTCAACTACAGACTTTCATTTCTCTTTTAGTTTTGAAATATTGTACACATACCCACATAAACATGAAGCTTTTTCTTTTGTTAATATTGTTTTTGGTTGACTGAATGTATGTTGGCAAATGAATTCAATTGTGACTTTTGAAAATGATTTGAGTTCTCTTAACCAATATTTTGGTTACTTGTAGATGTTTACAATTGATGAAATACAGAAAATTTGCTTTTCAGGTTCAGATATTATACAGTTTCTAAGACTTTAGTAGCAGAGTGTTAAATAATATTTAACATAGTTCTTGGAACACAGCAAGCACTTAATAAATATTTCTTGAGTAATTGATTGACTATCAATGACTTACCTAAGTTAATGATAAAGAGGAACGAATACAATTGTCTTGATTCTAAATTCATGCTATTTTTATTATCACTTTGCCTCTTAATGAAACTTTTCCAGAATGAAACCATTTTGAAAATCTTTCTCTACTACTTAAATCATACTACCTACAAAAATCTTCCTTCATACTGAAACACTATCACTCAAGGATACAATCCTCAGTTGTCCCATTAAAGGTAAATCTTCCTTTGAAAAAAATCTGTTGAATGACATGACAAATGGTTCCTTTTGGAGAACTGACTTGAAGAATTGCCAAAGGGTTATAATAACAATAATATCTCACATTTTCATGGTACTATATACATATGCATCTTCAAGTCAATTCTTCATGAGAAGCCATTTGTAATAAACACACATATGTATAAATGTATATATGTGTGTATATGTGTGTGCATACACACATGTGTGATATATATGATTAATTTGATCAGCCAATAAGCATTTATTCAACATTATTATGTACTAGGCATTATTTCTGGTGCCAAAGAAACAATGACAAAAATTAAATATCCCTGCCCTCAAGGAAGTGGTAGGTTGACTTAGAAAAAAAAACATTTTGTCCATATATAAGCCTAAATTAAATAGATGTAAGGTGACAGTGGTAGTAGTGGTGCTGGTGCTGGTGGTATGTATGTATGCGTGGTTGTCATGGAATTTGAAGTAGTCACTGCAGGTATTTTTATTCTCATTTTATTGAAAAGGAAACTGAGGCTCAGAAGGAATATGTGCCTTGCCACAAATATCACAGTGATTCACAGAATCCAAGCCTTCTAACTCTGAATATATACCATTATACCACATTGCCTATTTGTTTTCACCTAGCATCCTCTGATTCAAAAGTACTTACAGAGATAGTAATCAAAATTCCTCCTACTTGGTAGCTCTTATGTACTTTACATAAAAATGAGATTGAGATCTCAGAACCCATTTTTAACATGTGTATAACAAAAGTCACCAATGCAATTAGCACCCTTGTGGGCAATCTCCTAAGAGAAACTAAGGATTGAATTATTTGGGAACTAAAATTTGTCCTCACTTATAAGACAAATTTGTAGGAAAACATGTACATCCTCAACCAATTGGGGAAACAGAGTTAATTTCAATTTCTAGAGCTGTTAAGCTGCTATCTTTTATGAACACAAAATTCCCTTTAAATGAAAACAAACAAATAGTATGCCTGTCAGACTGTGTGCCAATATGAATGCAGGTTGCCAACAACTTGTAATTAGGACTGGTAACCTGATCTATTTAAATGCCTATGACAAGAAGGTGAACATAAAACTAATTTTCATTTTCAAGGAAAAAAAATTTTAATCAAAAATTTGAAAAGTAAGTGACATTCCTTTAGACTCTGTCCTGTGAGTGGTGTATCATGTTGAGCTTCTTTAATCACAGCATTTTTTTTTATATCTGAGTGATCCTACTTGTAATTATGCAGAGTTGGTTTTTCAAAGATTTTCTTCCCTGCCCGACAAAAGGAAATTGGCTGGGATGAATAATTGCTCTCACATTTTCCCCATGAGCACAGATCCCATCAACTAAGCCATATTTAAAAACACTTTGCCTACTTTTTGACCATGTCATGAGGTACTTTCCATTGAGACCATCACCATATTTTCATTTAAAAAAAAAACTTCTGACTTTCATGAAATCAATACCAATAATATAGTCAACATGATGAATGGTATAGAGAACTCTTCCAACCATTCTGCTTATCTTCTCTTCCCTCATTTTACTTCTTAGACAATCAAGGAAGATTTTTTTTTGTTAATGTTTAAATGATTATTATTCGCATTCCATTCCAGTTTTGCTGAAGTAAATGAAGTCAGAGTTGTGGGCTCACAGATAGCACTGGATGAACATTCGAGGTAGTCTTAAAAGTCACAAAGTGAAAAAAATGAACATGAATGAGAAGTGGAAGCAAGGTCAGGTAACTAAGAATGTATACAATTATTGTAAAGACCTGTAAGAAAAAGATTATGCCCACTATGAGTGGAGATCTTCAACCATTTCCCCCTTCCCAAAATAAGATATTTATTTCTTCCTCTTCATTCCTAAACTTCTATGATTTGCATAGAATAGGCAAGCAAAATTGTTTCCCAAATACAAAAATAAGACAATTCTCGCATTCCAAAGACCACATAACTTATTCTAATAAATGTTATTTTAAAAAAATACAAAGATATATAACTCAATAGTAAGCTATAATTGGGAAGCTAGGTGGGGCAGAGAATAGAGTGCTGGTCCAGAAAAATTCATCTTCCTGAGACCACATCTAGCCTCAGAAACTTAGTAGCTGAAAGATCCCGAACAATGCACTTAACTCTGTCTGCCTCAGTTTCATCATCTGTAAAATGAGTTGGAGAAGATTAACGCAAATCACTCCTCTATCTTTGTTAATAAAACCCCAAATAAGGTCCCAAATAGTCAGACACAATTTAAGTACAAATAACAGAGCTGTCATTTACTCAGTAACCCTTTCAAATCCTTGCAATTGGACAAAGAAAGAAGTTGTTTTGAAAGCAGCTCAGAAATGCTCAATTCAAATCTTATAGCCTATATAAAGCCAGGTTTAGGAATATAAGGCTAGTCTTCATAATAATAATAATGATAATAAAAAAGAATAACAACAATAACTAGAATTTATGTAACTCCTACTATGTTCCAGGTACTGTACTAAGTGCTTTGCAATTATTATCTCATTTTCTTACTCACAAAAACTCTGGGAGGTAGATGCAATTATTATTCCCATTTCATAGCTGGAAAAACTGAGGCAAACAAGTTTGGTGACTTAGCCAGGGGTATACAGCTAAAAAGAATCTGAAGATTTTAACTTAGGTCTTTCTGACCCCAGGTCCAGTGATCTATCTGTTATGCTATCTAATTCCATAGAAATATTAAAGTAGCTTGCTTAAGGTCTCACAGGCAGTCAGCAGCACTAGCCAGATTTGGACCTGGGCTCTTTGACTCTCCATTCAACATTATTTCCAGCTATAGTGGAATTAATTTTACATTGGTTAATCTTTGTATAGTTTGCTTTTCCTCAATAAAGTTTTTTTTTTAAATTTTTGTCTCCATTGTGCTTAGAACAATGTCAGCATTATGATTGATCTTCAGTTGTGTAGTCTTTCATATTTCTTCAATGAAGTAGGGGCAGTATGGGTCACAAGGGTTAAACCACCACCATCACTGTCCCCTCACTAACTCCTTTTCCACCTACATGGAGTCAGGGAATATTTCCCCCGGGATATCCCCATAGCTATCCTCGAGGGGAATAATACTAGTGGACATTATTCAGCCACTGTTTCTGCAGATATTATGGTCCCCTACCTCTTTAGCAGTCAAAGCTACTGAAAATCCAGAAAAGGAAATGCTTGCCACCAAAATTGTTGGCAACTATCAAATATTTCAGCATCAGAAATAAATATGGCTTTGTCTGTGGAAATAGTGTGAATGTAGATAATTCCTGCTAAAAGGGAGGCTAAAGTTGGTGATTTACCTCTTGAGGTTGGAAGTTCTGAACTGCATAAGGCTGAAGCCATCTGGTGTCTGCCCTCAGTTCATCATTACTGGTGAGCTCCTAGTAGTGTAGTACCACCAGGCAAAATGGGAATAGCAAAATTTAGTTAAAGAGGAAAGAGTGAGGATAAAGTTGACAATGAGAAGTAGCATGATACAATAGAAAGATTAGAAGATGAAGGCATCTTTTTAAATGTCAACTTTTCCATTTATTACATTCAAATCTTGGGCAAATCATAGCTTTTCTTTACCCCTGTTTTCTCATTTGTGAAATGAGGGAGTTGTGAAATGAAGACTAAATAAACCTGAAGGTCATAAAGGTATTATGGTAATCTGTGTCAAATTAAATAATTTCCCTAAATAATAGATTAATACAGCAGAAAGAAGATATCTAAACAACTTGTCTATAGAATGACATCTTAAGAATTGGGCTCCTGGATAAAAATGACCAGATGAAGATTAGCCATTCCCCTTATGGTCTTTAAAGTGCATGGTAGTCCACTTCACACCTCTCAGATTGGCTAAGATGACAGGAAAGATAATGATAAATGTTGGAGAGGATACGGGAAAACTGGAACACTAATAGATTGTTGGGGGAGTTGTGAACTGATTCAACATTCTGGAGAGCAATTTGGAACTACCACCAAAGGACTATAAAACCGTGCGTACTTTTTGATCCAATAATGTCTCTACTGGATCTTTATCTTAAAGAGATCATAAAAAGGGAAAAGGATCTATGTGTGCAAAAATGTTTGTAGCTGCTCTTTTTGTAGTGGCAAGGAACTAGAAACTGAGCAGATGTTCATCAGTTGGGGAATGGTTGAATAAGTTATGGTATATGAATGTAATGGAATATTATTATGCTATTAGAAAATATATGCTAGCTAATTTCAGAAAGTCCTGGATAGACATACATGAACTGATACTAAGTAAACCCAAGAGAACATTGTATACAGCAACAAGATTATGTAATGATCAATCAACTGTGATGGACTTGACTGTTTTAACAATGGAATGATTCAGGCCAATTTCAATAGACTTGTGATGGAGAGAGCCATCTGCATCCAGAGAGAGGACTATGGGGATTGCATGTGGATCACAATATAGTATTTTCACCTTTTTGTTGTTATTGTTGTTTGTTTGCTTGCTTTTTCTCCTTCATTTTCCTCCCTTTTGATCTGATTTTTCTTTATGCAGCAGGATAAATGTGTAATTATATGTAGAAGAATTGCATATGCTTAACCTATATTGGATTACTTGGTTTTGGGGAGTGGGGAAGGAAGGGGGAAATTTTGGAACACAAGGTTTGGCAAGGGTGAATGTTGAAAACTATCTTTGCATGTATTTTGAAAAATAAAAAGCCATTATTATAAAATGAAAAAAATATATATAAAGTACATCATAGTCAACTAGGAAGTCAGTTATTCCCTCTCCTCCCATTCTATCTCTCATCAATAATAATCTTTTGTAATAGAAGCACATGACAACTCCCAGTGGAACAGAAGCAAAATCAATTGACTTTGAGAGTAAGACAATTGAGAAAGAACAAGGACTTGGCCTTAGTTACAGCATGAGCTTGAAACTGAAGGGGGATGAAATTATGGCCAAGTCCTTAAACTTCCTGGAAGTGAATTTGAAGTTTGCTGAGTCTGAAGGTGTTAGAGACTATGTACAAGCATCAGAATCATGCACCTAGCCCTATATCAGTATAAGAAAGAGGTGGAGGTGGGGCTAGTGGAATGATTAGCAGAGGAGGGACATGATCAGCAAACAAGGAGGAGAGAAAACCTTTATTGCAAGAGTTGTGGGGAGTGTTACCTACTTTTATGCTTCTCTCTTTATTAACTCTATAGTCATCCAATCTTCTCACCATTTTAAAAGTCAGTCATAGAACCCACCATCTTAGAGAAGAGTAAAAATTAGTTCATAGACAGTGGCACTGATTGTTTCCTACATTTGCTTTGTTAAAAATAAAATGAATTCTTTGCAACTTGATACATGTATTTTTATTTGTTTGAGTTTGTGCATCTCAGGTTTATGTGAAAATTGATTTGTAGTACTTGACTTTCAGTAAGGGCTTTTCCAGCTTTAAATTTATAATTCTATGATCCTAAATTCCTTTGAATTGACCTAGTTGGTGTCCTTGAGCTGACTATCAAAAGGTAAACACATCAGTGGGGGCTCATGAACTATAATTTTAAGAGTGAATATTCAAAGAATCCTTTGAACTTAATTATTATACCCTGAGGAATTCAACATATGAATGCTAATTAGATGGGGAACTCGAAGGGGAATTATATTAATTTTCATTTTTTAATCTTGTGCTCCTATAATCCTTGTTAGAAAATTAGGAATATATATTGACTTCTTAAGTTAAGATAGTATCTCCATGGTCTGAAAGAAGGAAACTACCTTTCTAAAATACAACTCAAAAGGAAATGTGAGCCCTGTCTGCAAAATTTGTACCAGCAGGAAAAATTTTCTTTACTTCTTTATATCTTTTCTTTTTTTATTCTATTTTTATATTGAGAGTTTTGATAACCATAACGGGATATATCTATAATACCTTACTCCAAAGATTCAATTGGAAAATCTCAGCATATCATTTCTTTGGTGGTGGGTTGAGAGAAAGGCAGAATATGCATTCAATAATTGATTTTTTTTCTTGAAATGTGGAAGAAGTTTTTTTTTTGTTTGTTTAGTAAGAGTTCAAAAGGGAAGCTCTTCAGAATGACAATCAATAAATAGTTCCTTTTCCTAAAGGTTTCTCCATCACAGAAAAAATACTGGACTTAAAATTCTCATGTTGTTTCCCTGGTGGAATCCTTTTTGGAAATATATGTTCTGTTTTTAAAATATGTGTATATGAATGCACAAACACAGAAATCATTAAAAGAACACTTAGGGATTCAGGTATTGATGCAGAGTGAAGGTATTATTGTTTGTATTTATTAAACTTTATATAATCATTATTTTCTTCTTAGATATAAAGAACTAGCATGGATTTTATTTGAAGATTTATTTCAAATTGGCATGATAGTTTCATTGTTAGTATTTGTTGAAAATTTTAGAATAATAAAAATAAAAGTAAGGATAATCCTTTTAAAGATCAGAAGATATTTGCACACACAATGAAATGGAATCCAAAAGAGTAGTCGATTTCAGCCACAGAGAAAGCTATATCTAGAAATACTGGGACACATATTTAGCCTGCAGACTTGGCTGACATGGCCAGAGGTTTTCCTAAATCTCTGCTTGATGAGAGTGAGTATGATTTGCAGTTTTCATGTAATTTTCAGTCTGAGAGTTGATAGAGTTTAGGGAATACAGAATATTCACGTGGAGCTAGAAAAGACTAACTGGACACCTAATAGCACAATAGAAAATAATCAATTTTCCCTAGTATTATTTTTTACTCCTAGTAAGAGTCTAAAAGAAAAGCCAAAATATTTAAAGGGGGAGTCTATGAAAAGGAAAAATGATATTTCCAGTTTGTTTTCTTGTGCTACCAAAAAAAAAAAAAACTTTGTAGGAGTGGAAAATTGAAGTGATAATAAGTACAAGATAAAGAATATGGTGAGGAAAAACTATGGAATAAAAAGTAGAAAAAGAAGGAGTGAGTTACAGCATCCTCGCAAAGTAAGAGTTGAAAGAGATTGAAAAATGTCATTTTAGTCACATTTTATCCAGTTTTAAAAACTAGAATTCATATTCCACTTCACATACCTTTTATTTATCCAAGTGCTCTATACTGTTACACAGGTTTATTTGACTCCTCTAGAAGAGATAAGAACATGGCATATGAGACATTAAGAATTAAATAAAAATACATGCTCCAACTTGCCAAAAAAAATCATTTTATTTTTAACAGAGCACTACAAAAGAAGAGAGCGATCAGTGCCACAATCTATGAACTAATTTTTACTCTTCTCTAAGATGATGGGTTCTGTGACTTTGTTTTAAAACTGCCAACAGAATTCTTAATAAATTAATGTCAATCATTATACACGGCAACAACAGTACTATATGACGATCAATTCTGATGGACATGGCTCTCTTCAACAATGAAATGTTTCAAACCACCTCCAATTGTTCACTGAAGAAAGCCATATACACCCAGAGAGAGGGATGTGAAATGTGGACCACAACATAACATTCTCATACTCCTCGATTGATGTTTGCTTACATTGTGTTTCCTTTATCTGATATATCGTTTGTGTAGATAAGATTTTTCTTGCACAACAATGATAAGTTTGGAAATATGTATACATATATTCGATTTGCCAATATTTTAACATAATTAACATGTAGTGGATATCCTGCCATCTAGGGGAGGGGTGGGGAGTTGGGGGGAAAAATTTGTAACGGAAAGCTATGTAAGGGTTATTGTTGAAGAATTACCCACACATATGTTATGCAAATAAAATAAAATTAAAAATAAATAAATAAATTAATTAATGTCAATGAAATTAAGAAAATGTGATGTCTTTATCTTCTTCAGACATGGAATCAACTGCACTGAATTGTTTCCCTGGAAGTTTTTTTTTCCATGGAAATTCAAACAGAAATAAAAGAGCAATTTTTCTTAATATTTCTGCTAGATTTCTTCATTTAACTATTCTTTAATTACCTAAATAATAAATTTAGAGATAAATATTTTTGAAATATTTAAAGGAGAAAAGTTTTATTTTTTCTCAATTGTTAAAGGCCTTAAGATTTGTTGGATCAATCAATCAGTTGGCAAGCATTTATTAAATACACTGGCTTATTACTTATTACTGGCTAAAAAAAATTATCATCATTTACTAGTCATAGCAGTTCTATACCACACACTGATAGTGAGTCAAAGATGCTTTCCTATTCTCTAGAAATTTACATGATAGAACTTTTACAGGAATATAAATTAACATTTAATAAAACATAATTATATATTTAAAATATAAGAATTTATTAAACATTAACCTTTTTACATATTTGCAATTGGGAAAAAGCTGTATTTTAAAGGCAGAACTATGAGGTAAAAGCATATATAGCACTTGATTGGAAAACTTTCATAGAAAAGATGGAATTTTAGAAAGTTTTTAAGAAGTGTTAATGTGCCTAGTCACTGTAGAAAAAGAATCACATTCCAAGTTTTAGAGAAAAGTTTGCAAAACTTTGAGCCAGAAATGGGCAGGAAAAATGTTCATGTGATTAGAGTGGTCAGGAGAGCAGGGGATATCAGAAATAATGAATAAACCTCAATGACTTCCATTATAGTTGGTGACTTTAATTAATAACAACCATTTTGAAGAGCATGAATCTGATGAGCTATGTATAGTGTAGTTTAAGGGAGAATTATATGTGTACATCCATAAGTAATTTTAGATGTCAAATATTCTCTGTTCTTTTGATAAATCTGTAATATTATGGATATATTTTCTTCATTGATATAGATGAAAATTACTTCATGCCTTTTTATCCTGTGTGATTCTTGTCCAGTTCTTTTCATTAATTCTGTGCAGATTTTGCTGCACTGGAGTTCTTTCCTTGGTTCTTTAAATACATTAGAAGTACCATTGTAAGAAATCATTCTCATCTTGTGGATTAAGCCATCTCCTTTCTCAGTAATATATGTCCTCACATCATTTTTAAAACATATCATCCTTGGTGAGATGACTGAAAATTACTTGAACCCACCATGTATCTTTTGACTGTCATGAAGTTTGCTTGTGATTTTGATATTTTTTTTAATATTGTAGTTTCCTGTGATTTCACAGTTTGGGTGTTAAAGAATAGCAGTGAATTAGCTTCTTTTCTACCAGTGAGCCTAGGGTCCTTGAAAACACAGTAGTACTTAGCTCTTTTTTTAGGTGACTAAGAATTGGAAATTGAAGAGATGTCCCTCAGTTAAGGAATGGCTGAAGCAAGCTATGGTATGTGGTTGTAATATATACTGCTATACTAATCTATATTATTGTGCTATAAGAAATAATAAACAGAATGATATCAGGGGGAAAAAATCTGGAAAGACTTACATGAACTAATTCAGAATGAAGTGAGAAGAACCAGGAGAACATTATACACAATAAATTGCAATATTCTGTGATGATCAGCTGTGGAAGACTTAGATATTTTTGGCTATACAATGATCCAAGATAATCACAAAGAACTTATGAAGAAAAATACTATCTACCTCCAGAGAAAGAACTGATAGAGTATAAATATAGATGAAAACATATTATTTTTCTCTCTCTTTCACTCCCTCTCTCTTTCCTTCCCTCCATCCTTCTCTCCTTCTGTCCCTCCCTCCCTCCCCTCCCTCTCTCTTTGAGTTTCCTTCCACAAAATAACTAATGTGGAAATATGTTTAACATTATTCCACATGTATAACCTATATCAGATTCCTTCCTGACCCAGGGAGGGAGCAGAGGAAAGAAGTAGAGAATTTGGAACTTATATTTTTTAAAATGAATGTTAAAAACTCTTTTACATATAATTGGGGAAAAAATAAAATACTGTTAAAAATACTCTATTATGAATATAAAGACATTTTCAAAGAAGAAATCAAACCTATCAATGATCACATGAAAAAATTCTCTTAAGCGTTATTGATTAGAGAAATGCAAATGAAAACAACCCTGGGAAACCATATCACACCTATCAGATTGAATAACATGGCAGAAAAGAAAAATAATAATGCTGAAGGGATTTGGAAAAATTGAGACACCAGTGGACCATTGGTGGAGTTGTAAACTAGTCCAACTGTTCTGGAGAACAATTTGGAACTATATTCAAGGAGCTACAAAACTGTCTATACCCTTTGACCCAGCAATATCCACTGTTAGGACTGTCACCCAAAGAAATCAAAGAAAAGGGAAAAGGACTTATATGTACAAAAATATTTATAGCAGCTCTTTTTGTGATGGCAAAAAAAAAGGGAAATGGAGGGAATACTCATCAATTTGGGAATTAGTGAATAGTTGTGGTATTTGATTTTGATTTACTATTATTGTGCTTTAAGAAATGACAAGAACAATGGTTTCAGAAATACCCGGGCAAACTTATTAGTTATCCATTATTTGAACTGATGCAAAATGAAGTGAGCAGAATCAGGAGAATATTGTACACATTAACAGCAATAATGTAATGATGAAAAACTATGAAAGACTTAGCTACTCTGATCAAGACAATGATCCAAGACAATTTGAAAGGACTCATGCTGAAAAATATTATAAACCTCTAGAGATAAAACTAATTAACTTTGGGGGAAGATTGAAGCACATTTTTTCATTTTTCTTTATGCTCCTTACCTTTTTTATGATATGGACAATATGGCAATATGTTTTGCATGATTTCACTTCTATAAATAATATTATAGCTTGCCTTCTCATTGAGGAGGGAGATGAGAGAGGGAGAAAATTTGGAACTCAAAAAATAATTTTAAATGAATGTTAAAATGTTAAAATAAATGTTAAAAATAAATAATTAAAGAAAATAAAGAAAATACTTTTCTTGTTCCCTCAAGTGGCCTAGTCACTTCTGAATCTGAGCCTTTCTATTTAATTCTTGACCTAGTCATTGTTTATCAGTATCAATATTATATATACATATATATACATATGCACATATACTATATATATATATATATATGTCAGAGCTTCTGTTTATCTGGAAATAACCGATACTAGAAGGGAAAATCTCTTTTAAAGAATTCACTTAAAAGGGGAACTAACATTTATATTAAATTATATAATAGAACGATACAATATTTTTCATTTTGTATTTTCCTTTCAAAGCATTGATGACAAAAAGGGTCAATGATGAAAAAAATCTTTAAAGGCTTCACAATTTTCCCCAAATCCATTCTTTTTCCTTTGATTTTTAAATCATTCTCTTTATTTGCAACTGATCAACAAATACAAAAATGTTGATAGATAAGCATGGGTGATAATGTTAGTAGAAGAAGAAGGAAGATTGAGTAGAAACAGATTTTATAAAAGATCAGTTCATTAGTGGATATTTTATATTGTGAAGACTTTTGGTTCCATGTAAGTTAGGGATGTAGTTGATAAAGAAAAGATAAGGAAGACCTAGATTCAATTCCCACCTTTGACACTTACTGGCCATGTGATTCTGGCAGGTCATTTAAACCATTAAAGCCTCTGAGCAATTCATACAGACTAGAAGGTGCAGAGCTATTCTGGTCTGTTCTGACAGAAGGAGCTTCCTCTCTGGGAATTCATAAAACCAAAGAATTTGAGAGTTGGAAGGTACTTCAGTGCCTATCTAGTCCAACTCTTTTACAAAAGTGATTCCCACTCAAACAAGTGATTATCCAGCCTCTACTTGAAGATCTCCAAGTAGAGGGGACTCATCATCTTTCAAGGCAGCCCATTATATTTTTGTATACTTTTGACTGAATTATAAGGAAGTTTTTTCCTGACATTAAGCCTAGTGTCTCTTTGCAACTTCCACTCATCCTTCCTAGTTCCTACTTCTAGGTCAAATAGAACTAATCTCCCCTTCTAAAGAAAGCCCTTCAAATACCTTAAGAAACTAGCCTTACCCCTTCCTTATTCCTTGAGTCTTTTTTTGAGTTAAACTTGCTCAATTCCTTCAGCTGATCTTCATATGACAGGGACCCATAGATTAACCATTTCTTTTGTAAGGCAAACCAATACTGCATCGAGCAACTATGTAGTTCAGTGGATAGAGCACCAATACTAAAGTCTGCAAGACCTGAGTTCAAATATGACTTTAGACAGACTAAATGGTAACTCTGAGCAATTCACTTAACCCTGTTTGCTTCAATTCTTCATCTATAAAATGAGCTGGAGAACAAAATGGAAAACCACTCTAGTGTCTTTACATAGAGAAGCCCAAATAGGTCACAAAGGGACAGATATAACTAAAATGACTGAATAACTATTTGCTAGATAAACAATCTCAGTTGAAAGAAAGTTGAATGAGAATCCCTCTGGCTAGTGAAGTGTGCTTGGAGCATCAAATGGAACCAGAGAGACTTTCAGCTCCAGACTGTTTGTCCAGTTCATTTCTAAGTTTTGGAAAACAAGTGAACGTTAGCTGATTGGGAACACCAGGCCCACTTATATGGCAGAAACACGGCTCTGGGTGAGAAGGAACCAGCACCTGGGAAGTGCAGAAGTAGTGAGGCAGGGGCTCTGATGGCTATGGGCACTTGTAGGAGGGTGGAGCTCTTGTTTTGGGGTTCCTGGTCAAAGGGGAGAGCTGAAGGGGAACCTGAGGCATCATTCTCCCACCCCATGATTAGAGATGCCTACAATAATACCTTTTACTTAAAAAAATAAACTGGCAAAAAAACAATCCCACTATTGAAACATATGGGAACAGGGAAGACCAAGACTCATTTTCAGAGAACACTTTAGTAAAAAAAAAAAAAAACCATTTTCTGCATCAAAGGGTAATGTGAAATGGTTCCCTGATCAGAGAAAATTTATAGAAGAATTAAAAAAAGAATTTAAAAATCAAATGAGAGACATTAAGGAAAAACTAAAAAAAATAATAAACAATAAAAACCATTCAAGAAAAACAAGAAAATTATGAAAAAGTTAACCAATTAAAAGGAAATACATTGTCTCAAAAATAAAAATAATTCTTTGAAAATTAGAATTGGGCAAGCCAGTGAAGCTATGAGAGACCCAAAAAAAGCAGATCATAAAGAATAAGAAAATAAAACAGAATGTGAAACATAAGAAAAATGACAGATTTCGAGATCAAATCAAGAAGAGAAAATTTAAGAATAATTGGACTGCCAGAAAGTTATGACCAAAAAGAGAACCTTGACACAATAATACAGAAAATAATCTGAGAAAATTGTCCTGAAGTGACAGAACATAAGGGGAAAGTAGAAATAGAAAAACTCCATCAATCACCACCTCAAAGAGAGCCTTTCTGGAAAACACACAGGAATATTGTGGCCAAATTTCAAAAACCCCAGATCAAAGAGAAAATTTTGCAAGAAACAAGGAAAAAAACAATTCAAATATGCTGGAGCTACAATTAGAATTGTACAGGATTTATCAGCAGCTACAATAAAAGACTGCAGGTCCTGGAATCCTATCTACTGATAGTCAAAAGGACCAGGAGTGACCAAAAATATCATATCCAGCAAAATTATCTACAATGGAAAAATGGACATTAAATGAACTTGGAGATTTTCAGGACTTTCTATCAATCATGCTTGAACTTAACAGAAAATTTAACATATGAGAGTCAATATCAAAGATCAACTTTAAGGAATCCAACATGGACAAATTGTTTGTTTTTTTTTACATGGGAAATATATATATTTAAGATTCATACAATAGGGTAGCTCAAAAGAAAGGTTGAGACAGAATTAAGGTAAAAAGTAGTAATCATGTTCATCAAATTAGGTGCAGAGGAAGAATAGATACACAGGCATTAGCGGGGGGAGGAGGACTCATAGTTCTGAAAACCTACTCACATCAGGAATGGGTTTAATAGACAACACTAGACATATACCTTATATATGTATATATATATATATGGTCATCCTCCAAAATCTATAAAGAAATAGGGGAGAGGGATGGGTAGATGGGGAAGCAGAGAATGAGGGAAAAAGACAAGGGAGGATCCTTGGATGGGGGAAGGTTAGGTGATAGCAAAGCATGTTAGAAGCAGAATTAAAGCAAGTTTCAGCAGGGATAGGAAAGATATGTGTGTGTATATATGGAGATTTGTGTGTATATCTATATATGTATACATAAATATATCTTTTTATTTCCACTGAGGCAATTGAGGTTAAGCGACTGGCTCAGGGTCACACACAGCTAAGAAGTGTTAAGTGTCTTAGACCAGATTTGAACTCAGGTCCTCCTGACTTCAGGGCTGGTGCTCTATCCATTGTGCCACCTTTTTCTTAGCTTCAGCTTACTTGAGGGGAGTGGTGGGGATGAAAGGGGGAAAAAGAATAAAGTTAATAAAGTGTCCAGTAGAAAATCAAGAACAATATACAAAGAAGTAAAGAAAAATGGATATTCATGAATATAATTTCTTCTACTAATATATATTCTTTCTTGATCTGGTAATTTGTTGTTATATATTTTGAATCCTTCCTGATGTTCTGCTGGGCACATGACAAAGTTCTCTTTTGTTTTGTATTCCTTTTCTATTTTTTTCAACTGTTTTTTTCCAAATAAAAGAAAATTAAAAAGAAAAAAATAAATATGTACCTCTTGAGGTAGATAAATGGTGCAGTGAATAGAGCACCAACATGTTTAACACTTACTAGCTGTTTGATCCTGGGCAAGTCACTTAACTCTAATTACATCACAAAAAAAGAAAGAAAGAGAAAGAAAAACAAATAAGTTGATAAATAAATAAATGAATATCTACATCTTATGGACTATCTATTCCAGACCTAAAAGTATATTATAAAGCAGCAGTCATCAAAATCATTTAGTACTGACTAAGAAATAGAGTAGTCAATCAGTGAAATAGGTTAGGTAAAGATACAATAGTCAATAACTATATTAATGTAGTGTTTGATAAGTCCAAGGACTCCAGTTTCTGGGACAAGAGCTCACTAGACAAAAATTGCTGGGAAAATTGGGGAAATGGTATGGTAGAAACTAGTTACTGATCAACATCTAACAGCCTATGCTAAGATAAAGTCGAAATGGATTCAGGACTTAGACAAAAAGGGCAATACTATAAGCAAATTAATAGAGCAAGGGATAATCTACCTGTCAGATATATGGAAAAAGGAAGAACTGATAGCCAAAGAAAAACTAGAGAACATTATGAAAAGCAAAATGGAGAACTTTGATTATATTAAATTAAAAAGGTTTTACACAAACAAAACAAATGCAGCCAAAATTAGAAAGGAAGCAGAAATCTGGGAAACAATTTTTATAGCCAATCTTTCAGATAAAGACCTCATTTCTAAATATATAGAGAACTGACTCAAATTTATAATGGTATGTTATTCTCCAAATTGATAAATAGTCAAAGGATATGAACAAGTTTCAGATGAAGAAATTAAAGCTATTTCTAATTATATGAAAAAAATTCTCTAAATCATTATTGATTAGAGAATTGTAAATTAAGACAACTCTGAGGTAACACTTCACCTTCTTAGACTGGTTAAGAAGACAGTGAAAAATAAGGATAAATGTTGGGAGGATGTGGGATGAGACATTAATACGTTATTGATGGAGTTGTGACATGATTCAACCATTCTGAAGAACAATTTAAAACTATTCCTGATAGGTTATAAAATTGTGCAAATTCTTTGATCCATCAGTGTCCCTATTGGGTCTGTATTCCAAAGAGATCATAAAAGAGAGAAAAAGACCCACATGTGCAAAAATGTTTATAACAACTCTTTTTATAGGACAAGAAACTAGAAATTGAGTGGATGTCCATTAATTGAGGAATAACTAAATAACTTATGGTTTATGAATATAATAAAATATTATTATTCTATAAGAAATAATGAGCAGTCTGATTTCAGAAAAGCCTGGAAAGATTTTCATAAACTGATGCTGAGTAAAGTGAGCAGATCCAAGAAAACATTGTACACAGTAACAGCAAAATTATGTGATTATCAACTGTGATGGACTTGGCTCTTCTCAGCAATGCAGTGATTCAAGACAATTCCAATAGATTGGAGATGGAAAATCTCATCGGCATCCAGAGAGAGAACTATGGAGACTGAATATGGATGCTTTTTCTTTCTCGTGTTTTTTTTCCCCCTTTTAGTTTGATTTTTCTTACACAATGTGACAAACATGGAAATTACATTTAAATGGATTGTACATATTTAACTTATATCAGATTGCTGCTGTCTTGAGGATGGGGGAGTTGAGGGAGGGAGGGAGAAAAATTTGCAATTTAAATGTCTTACAAAAGCAAATGTTGAAAACTCTCTTTACATGTATTTGGGAAAATGAAATAATATTGAGGAAAAATAAATAAAATAAAGTTACAGGTCTGATCCAAAACAAAACAAATCTACTTCTTGCACAGTGGCCATTAAAGGTATTATTCACAATCAAACTAGCATTTCTTCAGTGCTGACCCATATATGGATGGCAAGAGGCACCAAAGTTCCCATGTGATTGACTAAAATCAAGAAGGATAACTTCCAGCCTGCTTCAAGGAATGGCCTTCATTACATATACATACACATATGTATGAATGTATATATGTATATGTGACATATACATATGTATATGTGTTTGTATTTTTGCTAAAAAGGAAATAATCAACAAAGGGGAGACTTTGGAATTAGGAGGGACAGAAAAAGCCTTCCTGTAGAAGATAAAATCTTAGTTACAATTTGAAGGAAGACAGGAAACAGAAGGGAGGGAGAGAGCATTCCAGGAATGGGAGACAGTCAGAGAAAATGTCCAGAACCAAAAGATAAAGTGTCTTGTTTATGGAACAGCCAGGAATTCAGTGTCATTCAATTGTAGAGTAAGTAAGTCATGATGAGTATGGGGTAAGAAAATTGGAAAGGTAGGAAGAGGTGATGTTATAAAGAGCTTTGAATGCCAGAGCAAGGATTTTATTTTGATCCTAGTCAAGATAGAGAGCCACTAGGGCTTAGAGGGATGGAGTGATATAGCTGCACCTGTGCTTTAGGAAAATCACTTTGGTAACTGAATAGAGGATGGATTGAAGTAGAAAGAAAGAGGCATACCTACCACCAGGCTATTGCAATAATCCAAGTAGGGGTGATGAGGGCCCGCACCAGGGTGATGGCAATGCCAGAGTATTGAGGGGAAAAAATAATGAGTTCTGTTTTGGACATATTTAGTTTAAGGTGTCTATTGGACATAGAGTTCAAGAAATCTGATAGGCATTTGGAGACATAAGATTGAGGGCAGTAGAGAGGTTAGGACAGGATAGATTTGAGAAATGTCAGTATAAAGATGGTCATTAAGCCTACTGGAGCTCGTGAGGTCATTAAGCAAAATAGTTTGGAAGGATAAGATAAGAGAGCCCAAAAGAGCATTTCCTTGGGCAGCATTGTAGACCTGAGAATGGGAAAGGCAGTGAAGGGAATAAAGATTTTTTAAATCATCTATCATGTACCAATAATGTGATGACAAAGCTTTATTAATCACCTACTATGTATGGGATATTGTATTAACTTCCTTATAAATATTATCTCATTTGATCTGAACTGAGAAATATCTACTAAGCTCATTTATGTTCCTCCGTGTTCTTGATTGAACTCTCTCTCCTTGTCTCTGTCCTCCTGCCCTTCAAGGCTTCTTTCAAGTTCCAGCTAAAATCCCATCTTCTGTAAGAAATCTTTCACAAAGCTCCTTAATGTCGGTTACTTTGTTCTCCTGATTTTCTTCATTTTATCCTATCTATAACTTGATTATAAACAGTTGTTTGCAGGTTGTCTACCTTATTAAAATGTGAGTTTATAGATTATATATTTGTTTTTCTTTTGCCTTTGTATTGGTGTCTAAAAATGCTTATTGACTGCCCAACCAATCCATAATGTCAGTTATTAAGGGAAGCTGAGAGTGTTTCAGAGTATGTCCCTAACCTGTTTAAGCTGATGTCTCCAGAGACAAACATTTCTACTTATAATATCTCTCTTGGTACCACTATCAGATAGAAGAATATTGGGCTAGATGGGCAATGACTTTGCTTGAGTAGAGTAGCTCTCATGCTCTTAATGCAAAATGTTTTATCCTGTGTTCCTCTGGAAATCTCCCTTTTAAATTGCAGCTAAAGCTAGGCTGGGCAAAGATGTCCCTAAAGAGAAAGTAACATAAGTACACATCTTAGTGCTATCTTACTATGTGCATAGGATAAATCTAATGCAGACTGAACTAATCTGAAGTTCAACACAGGCTTCACTCAAAGAGGGACATTTGAAATTCAATGCAAGGTAGGGCTTGTGAGCCTGGCTTTTGTTTTGAAGAGCTAATTGCAATAGTCAGTTCTTACATCTTTGAGTCTATAAAGCCCCCTTGGCTAGTCCTAGTGAAATTCCCATAATGTCATGTTATAATTCTATGAATGCATTTCATGGCTTTAGTCTGCCATAAAATTTTTATTTTTTCCTGAGAAATCAGAAAAGAAATTTTTTCTTCAGTTTGTTACTTCAGGAAAATATGCCACTAACTAAAGAACTTAATAAGAATTCATTTAGTTGTGCGCATTTGGATTAAATGGCTCTGTCTGCATAACACCAAACACCCAACATAAAAAAGAACATGGTAAAAAATCAATCATTGTTATGTTTCAAATATCTAAATGTTTGGTATTATGAAAACAAAAAATTTGAGGCTCTCTTTCTCTCTTTTTAAAAACTTTTTATTCTAATAATTTTGACACTTTGTAAACTAGATCATGGCCCCAATCAGTAAAAAACAAACCAACAGAGGAAAAATCAACAGCTTCTGTGCATATGCTCCCATATATATATTTACTTAACTACAAATGTTATGATATAATACTGCACTAAAAAATTACACACATTGTGGAAAAAAATTAAAATTAAAAAGGATGAGATGAAGATGAGGTAATATTTGGCTCTAGAGTCACTGGTATTTGTTGACTATAAGGGTAACATGGTCAGACATGTATTTCAGGAAAATCACTTTGGCAAGTAAGTAGAGAATAGATTGGGGAATTAGAATGATTGAGGCAAGAAGACCAATTAGGAGACTACTTTAGTAGTTTCAGGCTAGAGTGCTTGAACTAGGTTGATGGTGGTGGAATAAGAAAAAAAGAATGATATAAGGGATGTGGAGAGAGAAACAAGATTTAGCAGGTGACTGTATATGTGAGTGTGAAGGAACGTGAAAAGTCAAAGATGTGGGTCTATGTGACTGTAAAAATTCTAGTGCTCTCAACAGTAATAGGGAAGTCTGGAAAAAGAATAGCTTTAGGAGAAAAATTAAGGTAATACAATACAGCTTATAAACCATCGGTGCCTGTTCAACCTGTGATTCACTTTTTTAAAAAAAAAATTTTAGTAGTAGTTTATTTTTTCCAATTACTTGTTTTTTTTTATTTAAGCTTTTTATTTACAGAACATAAGAGTAATTTTTCAACATTGGTCTTTGCAAAACTTTCTGTTCCAAATTTTTCACTTCTTCCCTCCCCAAGATAGCAGGTAGTTGAATGCATGTTAAATATGTTAAATATATGATAAATCCAATATATGTACACATATCTATACAGTTATCTTGCAGCACAAGAAAAAATGGATCTAGAAAGAGAAAGAAAAAAAAAACCTAAGAAGGAAAAAAATGCAAACATCAATAGAAAGTGTGAATATGCTATATGTTGTGGTCCACACTCAGTTCCCACAGGCCTCTTTCTGGCTTTCTTCGTGTGATTCACTTTTAATGCTAGGTCACCTTGTGCTTTAGACAAATCCCACAAATTGTCTATCAAGAGAAGAGTGAAATACAGCCCATATTTCCACCCTCCAATTGATTGATCACATATCACTTGGGATGACATCACAGTTCCATTTGAGACCACTGATGAAGACAGTGTCCATAGACAACTCTCAAATTTGCTAACTCAGTTTCCCATGGCCTCCTTTCTCATTATCTGTCCCTGACACTTCCATTGACTATGTGCAAGTATGGTTCTCCTTTATAATTAAGTCCAAAGAGGACTTCAGATTTGAATTTCAATTACCTGGTCTCTCCAAACATAATTAATCTACACATTATTTCCATTTGCTCTTTTATAATCTGTATGTGTTATGGCATCCAGGAGTTCAACAAAACACTTAAATAGATAATAAAGCTTTTCATTCATTTATTCATTGGGTACCAACAACTACATGCAAAATCCTTCAATAGATACTGAGAAGAACCCAAAAATGAATAAGGCAGCCTTCGTTCATAAGAAGCTCGCAATCTAGTAAAGGATATAAGGAAAGAACACAAATAAATGTGAAACAAAGTAAATTTTCATAAATATTCCCATTCCTAAACTCCATATTCTATTCAGTCTAAACTTCTGTCTTACCTTTTCATGCCTTCTTGCATACAGATAATTCTGATAAGGTCATACTCCTGCTGAAAAACCTATGTGGCCTTCCTCTTGTCGACCAAATAAAATAAAAGTTCAGTATTCAAGGTGATTAACAATCTGAATCAAACATACATTTCTAGCATTATTTTACAGTACTCACTGTATGTACTCTATATCCTATTCAAAGTATATTTCTCACCTTTCTTGGTTTATTTTGCTCTTTTCCAATTCCACCCACTTATAGGCTTCATTCCTTCATGCATGATTCTCCTCATGGTCTACTAAGATCTAGCTCATGTGATAATTCCTCTTCCATAAAGCTTTTCCTGATTTCCCCAAGAAATGATACTTCTACCTTAAAATTAGGGAACTTTTCTTTTGTTGTGGAGGAAGAGCTAGGGATTTCGAACCTTTATTTTTATCATTGTTAAGTTCCATTGTGGAAACTCCTTGCACAGATGGAGATTAGCAAATGCTATGAAATTTACAGTATTAGAGTTGTGTGAAGGCACTGGGAGATAACTTGTGCATGGTCACAAAAAAATATATTTTAGAGGCAAGATCTTAACCCAATTAGTTCTTATCACAGATTTATTTTTCTATCCATTATGTCACACTTTCTCTGCATACTCAACATAATAATTATTTGCATGCATGTCTTATTCTCTCTACTACAATGTCAATTTCTTGACAAGCAAGGTATCATTTTTACTTTTCATGTCCCCGCATCTAGCATGGTGCCTTCTAGATGGTAGATGTTTCATAAATGTTTGTTGAATAGATAAATACATTAGAGAACTGAAAACAAAACATTTTCGAAGTTAAAGGAGGAAAAGATCACCAGCTCTGATGCTTGAAGTGATAATATCCGTGTAAATATTTCTTTTCTATATTTGTCAGCAGATTATTTTATGTGGTCATCTATCATGATATTGCCTGTCTCCAGAGAAAAGATTCTTTTCCATTTAATTTGTTTTGTATTATAATAACATCTAATAACCAAATTCAGGTTAGCTTGAAAATAGTGTCATTCTTTGTATTCACTGTCTCCTAACAGTAATTTATACACACACACACACACACACACACACACACACACACACACTTGAAAATTTATTTTAACTGTTCATGTTTTCATGGTCCTAGAAAGCTTTAAAGATATACTACAATATACTTGCACAGCATAACTGTGTTCTGGCCTATTTGAGACTTTGGCAGATCCTCAGGAATAGTTCAAATTACTGAGGCAGGATTTCTGCATGAAAATGAAGCAATGCCAGCTTTAGTCAAGTCTGCACATTATCCCTCAAATCTGTGTGAAACCTTGAGACCATTGTAGTCCATCATAAGGAGGAAAATGGACTTGATGAATAGCATTTGAGGACACAAAGCAGCAGAAGTTTCTCTGTTGCTTGTCTGTTAGACATTTTCTTGTAAAGAAATGTCTTTCAAATTGCTTAAGCAAGCTGGTCAAAGGTCATGTTCAAAAAAAACATTGCTTTAGAACTATGATATTATGTTTTCTAGATAAATAATGACTGAAATCTTATAAGATGCCATCATTTAATCTTAAATTTGTGGCCAATATTTACCATGATGAAAAGCAGAAATATTCAAAAGAATGTGACTTTTTACTATTTTCTGTCTCTTATGAGTAAAACCCTAAAGAAAAATAATACTGATACTAACCAACCCATCTTAATTTGAATCCAAATGGCCAGTTGAAATCTAAAACAATATAAGAAAAGTCTGTCACTAAACCTTAGCTGGATGACTTTAATAGTTAGCCATGTGGGCTATGTCTAAATCAGGCAGTCACTAAGAGCTGAAAGCTGCTCACAACTTGAATATGATCTACTAAATAATACTGATAAAGGGACAAGACAGGCAAACTACTTAAAAAATAGTCACTGAAGTTCTTTGGCTAGTGAATTATTGGATCTTTTTGTATAGGTTACCATGAAACAATTTTATAGTTCTAGAACCTCAACGGGGTCAGCAAGATTTGTCCTTCTGAGTTCAAATATGGCCTGACACTTACTTAGCTGTGTAACTTTTGGCAAGTCACTCATCCCAGTTTACCTCAGTTTCCTCATCCATAAAATGAGCTAGAGAAAGAAATGGTGAGCCACTTCAGTATCATTGCCAAGAAAATCCAAGAAATGGAGACATGAAGAATTGGACATGAATGAATGACTGAACAATAATAAAAAACTTCAACAGGAATAAGCTAAAACATAATGCAATAAAGATAGGATCTTATGAGCTTATCATATAGTGTCAGGTGATCTGAGTGTGAGAGCTCCTAAATTCAGTTACTCAATGAAGGTTATTAAAACCCTAAGGTTGATACATGATGGTGTAGATGTGTTGGACATAGTGGCTTTTGATAAAAAGCCATTTCCAAATCAGTCAAGTGAAACAGAGCTGAATAATAGAACTAGTCTTTTTATATGCTTAAGAATGTAATAAGGAACCAGCAAACTGGCTTTAGAGTATAGTTCTGATCCTTTGGGAGGCTGTTCTAGCTGTGAATATCCTTAATATCTTGAGAGAGTTATACAGAAGCTGTGCTTCTGGGGGATGTGCTCAGGAAGAAAACACACACACAAAAAAAAAAACTGTGAAGGGTCAGCTGGGTGCTGTATGTAGTCATGGGTCTACACTGGAGACTAAAAAAATTTGTCAGTGAATTCTATAATCTTGGCAATACACTATCAAAGGATATTTCAGTAGGTGAAGTGGAAAGTCAGAGCAAGCAATTGTTATAGTCTATGCAGGTCTAATGAGGAAAAAGTTACGTTGAGCTTCTCTCCTTACTAACAGAAGCACTATTCCATAGCAGAAAGAATCCTAGATTTAGAAGCAGAGAATTTGGGTTCAAATCCAGGTCTGTTATTGATTCACCTGGTTGACTTTGATCAAATAATATTGGTCTCATTTTTTAAAATTTGTAAAATCAAAGTGGTTGGTCTATCACTGAGATTCTTTCCAACTATAAACTCCATGTAATTTAAAACTTAAATTTAAAATTTAAAAAGAATTCCGCTTACAAAGTGTGTCATTTTGACTTGCAAACTTAATTTTATTGGACCACATGACTGAATCCCCTGTGATAGACTTAGAGAATGTGGTTAAGAGTAACACAGCAGGAGAAGGTATGAATAAGTTGCTACCAGCATTATTGGAGGGAATACTGACCCTGATGTGATCACAGATTCATTGAAGCACCATATTTAACATCAAAAGATAAATAAGGATTAACAACAGTATGTGGTCCAGG
The DNA here is from genome assembly GCA_023553655.1 of Myrmecobius fasciatus. Taxonomy (NCBI): domain Eukaryota; kingdom Metazoa; phylum Chordata; class Mammalia; order Dasyuromorphia; family Myrmecobiidae; genus Myrmecobius; species Myrmecobius fasciatus. Next base: position 426,185 of record JAJPUD010000625.1, on the reverse strand, counting down.
AGTACAACCAGGATATCCAAACATAACTATAATCATTACAATTAAGCTGTACTGATCTGTTTTCACAAGGAAGATGAATGATAAATGATATATATTTAGATGAATTTTGTGAGTATGGTTGAAATGACGTCACTTTGGCCTAAAGACATTTCCATACAGAATATAATCTATGGTTTAATCAGACACTTCAGTTGCTTCACTGGTTTTATTCTAGAGACTACTTGTTTGTTTGTTTGCTTTTTTAAACAATTTCAAATTTCAAAACACATGCATAGTTTTCAACTTTCACCCCTGCAAAATCTTGCATTCAAATTTTTTTCTCCCTTCTCCCCATTTCCTCCCCTAGATGGAAAGTAATCCAATACATGTTAAACATGTGTAATTCTTCTATACATATTTCACAATTAGCATGCTGCACAAGAAAAATCAGTAGATTTTACTTTTGAATAGAGTTAAACAATTCCAAGCTTTTAAATTTTTGTTTTTGCTACCTTTCAGTTGTTGTGTTTATCTGTATCGAAGTTTCTTTCTATATCAAAGTTTTTTAAACTCTGAGTTGCGACCCTATGTGAGGTCGCTTATAAATGTGGGACTGCAAAAAATTTAGCAATAATAAAAGATTTCTGAATGAAACAACAAAAATTTAATTTAAAACCAAATGTGTATATTCAATTTGTCAAGTATTTTAACATAGTTAACATGTATTTGACTTCCTGCCATGGGGGGGAGGGAAAAATTTGCAACAGAAAGCTTTGCAAGGGTCAGTGTTGAAAGATTACCCATGCATATGTTTTGCCAATAAAAATCTTTAATAAAAAGATCAAATCAAATCAAATGTGTAATGAATTTGAGGTGTTTCTGTCAGTGCTTGCCTGTGTTGCATTGAGTGACTTCATTGCAGCCTTGGTTCTGAGCACACAATATGCTTATTTTGCACTGTGCATGCACAAATGTTGCCAGAAAAGCCTCAACTCAGATTCAAGATGGGGTCACATAAAAATTTCTCTGTTGAAAAGGGATTGCAATGGAAAAAGTTAAGAAATCCTGCTCTATGACATTTATATAAATGAAGAGATTACACATGTGCAAAAATGTTTGTGGCAGCCCATTTTGTAGTGGCAAGAAACTGGAAACTGAATGGATCCCATCAATTGGAGAATGGCTGAATAAATTATGGTATATGAATGTTATGGAATATCATAGTTCTATAAGAAATGACATAGCAGGATGATTTCAGAAAGTCCTGGAGAGACTTAAGTGAACTGATCCTAAATGAAGTGAGTAGAACCAGGAGATCATTGTGCACAGCAATAGCAAGATTATAGAATGATTAATTCTGACAGATGTGACACTTTTCAACAATGAGATGATTCAGGCCAGTTCCACTGGCCTTGTGATGAAGAGAGTCATCTGCACTCAATGAAAGGTCTGTGGGGACTGAGTGTGGATCACAACATAGTATTTTCACTTTTTTTGTTGTTATTTGCTTGAATTTTTTCTTTCTTGTTTTTTTTCTTTTTGATCTGATTTTTCTTGTACAGCATGATAATTGTGGAAATATGTATAGAAGAATTGCACATGTTTAACATATATTGTATTAATTGCTATCTACATATCTACATGTAAATGCTATCTACATCTAACATTTACAAAGGTAAATGTTGAAAATTACCTATGCATGTGTTTTGAAAAAAAAAAAGCTTTAATAATAAAAAGAATGAAGGGATTATATAGCATCTGGGACACCATACACACACGTACTCATACTCATGCAATGCCTCCAGAAAAGAGATCCCAGGTATAGGGTATTCTCTGGGTCAAAATCTACTCAGAAACATAGTTCATAGGCTTTTACAAATCAGTCAGTAAGTTAGTCCACAAACAATTATAAAATACTTTCTATATGCCAGATATTGTGCTAACTCTAGACATCCAAATTAAAAACAAAAATAATCCCTATCCTTAGGATCTCACATTCTAATGAGGAGATGATGTGCAAATATATATATATATATATATATATATATATATGTGTGTGTGTGTGTGTGTGTGTGTGTGTGTGTATATTTGTGGACCAGAAAAGTTCTATAGAAACTGGAATATGAGCTAAGGTTTGAGGGAAGCCAGAGGAAATACAAGAAGGAGACAGAACATTCTACATTTAGGAGATAGCCAGCGTAAAGGCACCGAGATAGGAGAAGTTAAAGTATTCAAGAAACTTAATAGCTGAGTACCACTAGATTATAGAATATAGAGAGATGAGAAAAATATAAGAAGCCTGGAAAAGTAGAAAGGAAGCAAATTTAAAAGAGTTTTAAACTCTAAATGAAGTTTATATTTGATCATAGAGGAAACTGGAAGCCATTGGAATCTATTGAAGGGGGTGGGGATGATAACTTGGCTAGAATTGTACTTTAGATACATCATATTGACTGAGTGAAGGATAGGTGGAAATTGGGAGAAAGTTGAGACAGAAAGACTCTTGTAATAAATGAAATGAAAAGTGATAGAAGCCTAAAATAGGGTGGTATCTATGTGTGGAAAGAAGGGGATATTCATAAGAAATGTTATGAAGATAGAAAAGAGAAGATTTGGCAAATATTGGATATGTGGAATGATAAAATAGAATCAAAGAGGATGCCAAGGTTGTGGTATGGGATGATTGGAAAGATGGAGATACTCTTGACAGTAATAGGAAAGTTGGGAAGAGAGGAGAGGTTGGGAGAAATAAGTTCTGTTTTGGAAATGTTGAGTTTGAGATGATTACATGGAATCCAGTTTAAAATGTCAACTAGGCAATTAAAGGAATTCAAGACTAGAACTCAGGAAAAAGACTTGGCTGACTATGTAAATCTTGGAATCATTTACATAGATAGAGCTATTAATTTGATCCATAGAACTATTAATTTGATCCATGGGAATCCAGTTAAAAATGTCAACAAGGCAATTAATGGAACTCAAGACTAGAACTCAGGAAAGAGACTTGGCTGACTACGTAAATTTGGAATCATTTACCTAGAACTATTAATTTGATCCATGGTACCTGATGAGATTATGAAGTAAGAGAGTATACAGTAAAAAGAGAAAAAAGCATAAGGGAAACCAATGGTTAGTGGGCTTGATGTGAATGAAGACCTAATAAAAAAGATGAAAGATGAAGACAAGTAGGAGGAGAAGCTGGAGAGAAACACTGAAAGCAGAAAAGTAGTCAGCCATGTCAAATGCTGATGAGAGATCAAAAAAAAGATAAGAATTAAGAAGAGGTTATTAGGTTGAGCTATTAAGAAATCTATGGTAATTTTGAAGACAGCAATTTCAGAACAATGAAGACAGAAGTCAGTTTGTAGAGGTTTTAGAAGAGAGTGAGAAGAGTAGAACTATCAGTGCTAAATGGAAATGTTTTTATCAAATTTATCTTTGAAGGGGAGGAGAGATATAGAATGATAAGCATAGGTGTTAGAATAAAATTATTTCAGGGGCAGCTAGGTGGTGCAGTGGATAGAGCAGTAGCCCTAAAGTCAGAAGGACCAGAGTTCAAGTCTGGCCTCAGACACTTAACACTTCCTAGCTCTGTGACCCTGGGCAAGTCACTTAACCCCAATTGCCTCAGCAAAAAAAGAAAAAAATAAAATGATTTTCTAAGGGTAGAAGAGATGTAGGCAGATTTTTAGGAAGCAGAGATAGAGGAGAGATCAGTGTTTTCTTTTTAAGTAACCTCCTACTCTTGAAATGGTTATGTTTTACTGTACATATGACATAGATAAGCAAATAAAAAGTTATTAAAGAGGGAAAGAACATTAACTCCTCAGGTGATCAAGAAAATATTCATAGAAGAAGTGCTTGTTTAACCTTAGCTGTGAAGGAAGATAAAGATTTTAAGGGGGGAAATGAGGAAAGAGTACATTACAGGCAGAGGAGAGCTTTGTATAGAATCTTTAAACTTGAAGAAAATGTTGAGTTCAGGGAACAGCTAATAAATACAGCTTGGCTAGGATACAGAGTTAATGAAAGGAAATAAAATGGAATAACTGAATGGGTGGGTTGGAGCCAAATTGTGCAGGGTTTAAATGTGTGCACTGTGAGTATTTTATCTTAACAGTAATTAGTGATTGGGGCACAGTAGTTACAAAGCTGGCTTTAGAGTCAAGAATATCTGGCCTCAAGTCTTGGCCCTGACACCCTGACTGTGTGACACTCATTGAGTAAGTAAGTTAATCTCATTCCCATGGAGTTTAAAATTTTCCAACCTACAATAAATGAAACTGAGGCAGAGATCTGAGTCAATGGCACTTTATTAGGGGTCCATGGCCTCCTCTATAGAAGTAGACTTCAGATCTTCATGATCTGAGATATTCCTGGTCCTCAGATTGGGTTTTATACCCAAAAAGAGGCTTTTAAAATACAGAATCTCATTAGTAGATAAATCTTTCTCTTCAGGTTTCTTCAGGATGACCTTTGATCATTCATGACCAAAAATGATGTATAAATCAAAAAATTGTGTATCAGTGGGGAGAGGGAGTCATGCGTTGGGCAAAACACAGGGCAATTCCACTGATTAAGTGGTCATAAAATGGTTATCTGTTCATGTTGGACAAGAAACAGTGGCCCTGAGGTACAAAAATAAGTTGGGAGACTTTCCAAAGAATCAAGGCAACCCACCCAACCTAGGGCTGGACATGGAATTTGAACAAAACTGAACGGAGATATCTTTGTCAGTATTATTGTAGTCATGCAAATGAATTTTGTAATTTCATAATAAGAGTTTGAGACCTACTATAAGAATTGATCTTATCTAATTATTCCTCCTACTTTATTTATGTAAAGTATCAAGCTAATTAATACTGATTCAAATAGATTAGAGGTCCAAATGAATCATTTCTTATAGTCCCTCCAACCAGCTCTCAAGACTCTAAGTTGCAGATCAAGTGTTCATCTTTATTGATAGAGGGAGTTTTGCCAATGAGAGTTCCCTATAACAAGGAAATGGCACCTCTTATTCTCTTCTCCCTTCCAAAAATTAAGGAGCCACTGAAAGTATTTGAGTAGAGGAATAGTGTAGTTAAATCTCAGTGTAAATAAATTTTGGGGGATGGAAAATGGATTAGAAATAAGAGAGCTGGAAAACAGAAAGATTTGAAAAGTGATGAAGGCTGCAATGAAAGAGGTGGCTATATAAGTAAAGAGAGAGCAACAGAATAAAAAGCTGCAACAGTAAAATGGATAGGATTTGGCCATCTAGATGAGCTATGGGAGAGGGGACAGTCTTGGATATCACTGGGCTTGCAAATCCATGTGACTGGGAGATCAGTGCTCTGAATAGAAAAAAAAAAAGGAGAATTCAGAGAAGAGATAGATTAAGGGGGTGGGGAGCAGCTATGTGGCATAGTGGATAGAATGCTGGGCCTAAAGTGGAGGACTTAAATTGTTTGTCCTTGGCTTATTTTCCAACTCAGTTGCTTTTCATACCACATGTCATATTTTCTTCTAGTTTTTCAGTGTTTTAATACTTCTTGCTGTCTAATAGAATCCTTAATTTCCATTTATTCTGGTTCTCATGGAGTCTATTTCTTAATACAAGTTATTATTTTCTCTTCCAAGCTATTTATTCTCTTTCTACTTCTTTTCTCAAGACCTTTTATTTCATTTTTTTCATCTTTTGCTTCATTTCTTCTAGGTATGAATGAGTTTTTAGTGGAAGATATACTTTTTCCTTCTCATGAGACTGCTTTTGGAAAGTTTGGTTTTGGTTGGTTTTGGAAAGATCACTAGAACTTGCAATCATTTTTGATGCTTCTGGGTGTTTTCTTTGATTACTTATCTCTCTAGTTTTAGTTCCTAAGTGGGGCTTTGTGTCAAGACTAGTAAATGCTTTTTTGTTCCCTGTCTCTTGGCTGAATATTTTTGGGATGTTGGCTCTGCTTAATTTTTTTGGTACTAACCTTAACTTCTTAGAATTCAGCCTTTCTGGATCTTTGAAATTCAGAGAATTGAATCTTCAAGGTCCTCTGTGGCACCTCAAGACAATAGTGGGTACCTCACAATCACTGGGCTTGGAGAACTTAGTCTGGACACTAGCACTTCATTGGTCATGACCACCTACTGCCACTCCCCATATACTCTATCCTGGAGCTTCCTGACAGTGCTGAATCTTTCTCAAAAGAGCCATTTCCTCTTGTTGCTTTGAAGGTTACATATTTCCTATGCCTGATTGCACTATGGTGCTAATTTGTACTAACCTTGGCACAGGTTTGGTTAGAATACTCTCTTTTCCTATTGTCCATGAGTTTCTGGCTATTTATGTAGTATTCAGTATATTTTGCATTATCCAGTCTGACATGAACTTTAGGGTTTTGCTGGAGTAGGTATTTGAGAACTAGGTAAACTGCCTCCTATTCAGGCATTATCTTGAAAGAAACTGAATATTAGAAAGAGAATGAAGATAATGGTATACAATGTTTTGGAGAAGGGATGGGACAAATGAGGAGGGATTTGTCAAGGTTACTTCCAAGACAATGGTGAAGAAAGAGATAGCAAGTCACATTGATGGAGACAGAAGTCAACAAATTTCAGACAAATCAAACCACTACTACCACTATCTTGACCAGAATCTCCCTTCAGATTCTAATGGACCCTAAATCTGAGAGCCTTGGAAGTAGCATCACTTCAACTCAGTACTCTCAAACATTATCCTGGTAAGCAAATCCTGGAGTGAAGGAACACACCAAGATCAGCATGGAGGGGACACATGGAAAAACAGAGAAAATGTGTAGCCAGGGCATACTCATACAGAGGCAATGCATGTCTCTGCTGCTATCAGTCAAAAAATGTTTGATTGATATTTTTGTGTGGCTCCCACTGACAGAAAAATACAGACTTTAATGATTCATGCTACCTTCTTTTCCCCAAAGCCTTCCTTTTACAGCAGACTCTTTCCTTGATATTGCTTCACTCATTTCATGGTTGAAATCAGAGATATTCAGGTAGTCCAGGTACTACTAAGAAGTTCAGCCATATATTCTGTCAGAATTAGGGGGAATAGAGCAACAAATCCAATCAAACAAAAAATTGACATCATGGAAATACAATGGCTATTAAATCATGCAAATATTTATTAGCAAATACTTATTAAGTAACTCCAATTAAGTTATAGTGGAGATACAAAATTCAGATAAGACCTTGTAGAACTTACGGCATACAGAGATAATGATAATATGTAAGAATATGATAAAGATAAATGTTGTACTCTGTGAGTGGCATAGGTTGGACATGTCAATACCAACTAGGATTGATTAGAGAAATCTTTATAAAGAAGATGGCATATAGCAGCAGTCTAGTGATATGGACAGAGTAGTCTGAATTGCTTAGAAGTGGGAAGAAAGCATCTCAGAACTGGGATATTGATCAGAAATTTAAGGGAGAGATATATAAGGGAGAGGGAAAAGAAACTTGGTGAGCAAAAAACTATAGGTGAGCAAGGCAAAAGTCCAGTTATTAGTATCAGGATACCAGAACAAAACCATTAGTTAAACTAAGCTTTGAGCCACTTCCCCTAGTCTTATTAAATTTTGTTATCTTAGGGAAAAGATTTGTCCTATAAACAGGCAGGATTGGACTTCCAGGAGGACTGGCTGGTGAGCTGTCTTTGGTGGATATGTCTGAGAATGCTGATCACTGTCCTAACTCAATAATGATTTTGTATTACCATGCAGAAAAATTGAAAATCTGTGAAAAATAATTTTCTTTCACCTATGGAAGAAGAAAAAATATTAAATATAGTTGGGTTGAGATAACTAATTAAACAAAGCCTTTTCACCTTCAAAAAAAAAAAGATCAAATTCCTTTTGTTCATGAGGTTTGTGATGAATTCCACTTCTCATAAAGAAACAGAAAAAAAAGATGGAGAATTTAGCAAAGTAATTTGCTATTTTAATTTATAATTACATATTCAAGGCCCAACAATCTTTTTATGTTCTGGAAAAAAAATAGGTCTTATATAAAAAGTCACTAAAGGGAACAGATGCCTAATGCTAAAGAACAATAACTGTAACTATGTAACATGAATTCTATCTTCTCTCCTGTTCTCCTCAGATAAGATAGGTCTAACTTTTAAAGAAAAAAGTGCACATCATAAATTATCTGCCTATAAAGAGAGGAAGTTGATCACTTTATAAAGGTGATTTTAATTCTCCTTTGGTCACTGAAAGTTAGTATTATTAAGTTATCCACATTTTTAAAAAGGGGGGCAGATTTTGGGAGGAATCTTGGAAAATTTATCATAGCAGTGGCTTCAGAGCTGGAAAAAAAAAGATTAGAAAAAATTTGAGTTATATATAAGACAGAGATTCTCAGCACAGGGTCCACAAATAGATTTCTGAGATTTAGGAACTTGAATAAGAAAAAAAAAACCACTGTCTTTATTTTAGGATAATTGAAACACTTTGTAATACTACATTTTATTTTATGAATTTAAAAACATTATTCTGAAGAATCCATAGGCTTTACTTATAGTGTCATAGAGGTCTATATGTATGAGGATGTGTGTGTGTGTGTGTGTGTGTGTGTGTGTGTGTGTGTGTGTGTGTGTAGTTTTGGTTTGTGGCTAATTATTTGTGATTACTTGGGACTCCATTGGAAAGGGATGTTTAATTTGTGGCTAAGACATCAATGCAAAGGTAGAAGAATACAGAATAACATAGCAAGCCAGATAACTTGAGAATAATTGAATCATTGCTTTCACAATCTCTTTTCTTATTCTCCTGTTATTTTTATCTGAAGCCCATATAATTCTTCTGGCATTTACATAACAGGGCAAGAGATGGTTACAACTAAAATTAGACTCATGAATTCTAATGCCTGGGGCTTTGTAACATAATAAAACTATTAGAAGACTGTTCTTTATTTATTTATAAGTACAGGTACCATCTTGGTTCTTTACTAATTTGGTTAGAAGTAAGCAAAGTAGTGGCAGGTCTATCAACTTTTTTAAAAGGCATCAGTAATTTTTAACCAAGTTGGGACCCCTCCTAAACACTTATATTTTATTTTATCTCTTGGTGCATTTCACAGAGAATGCTCTTAATATACTCTGAATAAGTGAAGAAACAAATGGTTCTTTATCTGATTAGTGTTTTCATTTTTAGAAAATATTTAAAAGATAAATAATGATGGTGATGATGATGATAACTAGAATTGACACAGGACTTTAAATTTTGCAAAATACCGTTAATGTTATCTCAATTGATCAGTATATGATATTGTTATTCTCAATTTCCAGATGAGGAAACTGAGTTTGAGAGGTTAAATGACTTACCCAGAGTCACACATCTACTAAGTGTTGAGTCAGGATTTGAATTCATGTCTTTCTGATCCAATTCTCTTATTAGGACTGTGCCACTAGATACAGCGTAATTTGCATTTCTTTCATAACCCCACTTTTAAAATGGAAAATTCCTATTAGAGAGGCAGTGTGGGCCAGTTTCAATTTTGGCATATATTTCCTCTGTGGCCCTAAACCAAGAGTTAAGACCCCAGACCACTTTCTGAGGCTATAAATTGCAAAACAGTTACTAATTTGCATTAAGAAAGAGAGCTTCATTCCCAGACACTCCCTACACTCATATAAGTACAGATCTGGATCAAAAAAAATTATTTTCTCCATTGATTTTCTTTTGTTTCTTCTTATCATTTACTATAAGGATATGATATTAAGAATGAAATTCATATTCCTTAGATGTAATGAGAGAAAATCTAAACTCTATCCTTTTTTGTTGGCTGAAGGATGTCTTAGTAACTTTCTTTTTAAGTCTCAGTTCCTGGAAATCAAAGGAATAATGCCACTATTCAGAATTTGATAAATAATTCTTAAGTACCTATTTTGTGCAAGATCCTGGAGGAGATCCAAAGAAAAATAAGGCATGGATTCTTCTCTCAAGGAGCTTATAGTCCATTTCAGGAAATGAAATAAAACAAATGTGACTGTGAATAGTACTTTTTCTCATTGTATAATGTGTTACATGTTCAGAGAAGGGAGATAAACGTTGCCTTATTTCTCTGCTGATATAAATACATTGGAGAGGAAAGGAAAGGAAGAAAATGAGATAGTGTGAAGAAAAAAGCAAGAAAGGGGAAAAGGAGAAAAGAGACTATAAGAATAAACAAAAAGAGACAAAAAGGAAAGGGAGAATGCTCTGAGAAAGCTTGATTAGAAGTAATAAAAATAAAAGAAGTTTGATATGCTCTAAGTTGAGAATGTTCTATTGTCTTTCTAGTATTTAGCATTTCTTGATGATTCTTTTGACCAGAACCATATTGAGAGTAGCATTAATGCCAAAGGTAGCAGTTGCAGCCAAGGTAGTATTTTCTCTTAATTCAATTCAGAGTAACTGAACTCAGTTACAGATTCTTTAGAACCCGAGAGAATACGAACCATTGTAAAAAGACTGTGGTCATTAACTTTAGTTGTTTTTTCTTTTAACTTTGTTATATTTGCACAATTCAGTCCTAGACTTAAAGTATACTTTCTTGGCTGGGCCTAGAAATAACATTCTACTTATTTATTTATTTGTAAGGACAGTAAAAACAGAACACCCATAAAAAGGCAAGATGAATCTCTACTGTAGTGTTCTCTAGTGATGTTGCAAAATGAAATCCTTGGACAGATAACACAAACAATGTCATATTATCATCTATTAAATTTGTCATGGGGTTCTTATTAGTCAAAGAACTCTTTTCCACTTTTCCTTATAGTATGATGGGGAATCCTGTGAGAAATTTATGATGATTATTCATAATTTGCTCATCAATTCATGTAAAACACTAATAGAGAAATCATTAGAATTAAGGGAGATTGGAAAAGGTTTTGTGTAGAAGGTGAGATTTTAGTTGGAACCTGAAGCCTTTATTTTCTTTTTTAAAAATGGTTTGTTGATATATTAATGCATATATTTTATGCCACATAATAACTCACAGAACTCACTTTTGTGACAAATAAAGTTAAGCAAAGATAATCGATACAATGACAACACTAATACTTTGCAGATTCCCCATACATAATTTACCTCTGCTTTGCCAAGAGAAGGGAAATATATTCAATCGTTTTTGTTCTGAAGCTGGCTGGCCCTTATATTGAACCAGATTCTAATGTTTTACATTTACATTTACATCATTGTAGTCATAAGCTACAGCATAGGTAGGCTTATCTTTCCACTAATTCCAAAAAGTTTCTCTGACTTCTTCATAGTTGTTATTTCTGTGGTACTATTCTGTTAATTCATATACCACATTCTGTCCAGATGTCCCCCCCAGTAAGTGGATATTTACTTTGTTTCCAGTTTTTTATTTGCTAAAGGAAAATAAATGTTGCTATGAATATATATATAGTATATCTACATATAGATAGAGATATAAATATATATATGCTTTCTGTCATTGATTCTCTTGGGCTAGTTCTGCAATGGGTTTCCTAAGTTAGAAGTTATTAGGATTTTAATAATTTTTCTTGAATAATTCCAAATTATCTTTGGAATGGTTTGATCATTTCACATTTCCACAAATAGCTTATTAGTGCACATGTTTCTCCAACACCAAATGCTCCATCTTTTATCATTTTGCCCCTCTAATGGATATAAGGTAAAATCTCAGTATTATTTTATTTCACTATTCTCTTATTATTAAAGATTTGAAGCCTATATTTCTTTTTCTGAAAACTGTGTTCATAACCTTTGACATGTGCATTATTCAGTTAGTCAATTAGTAGGTGCTTTATAATGCTAAATGACTAACTAACTAATGCATATTCAAAGAATATGAACCACAAGAAAACAAATATGTACAAACAAGCTATATACAGGTTATGCAGGGAACAATTAATAGAGACAAAGTTTTAGATTTTTTTTGTTTTTTAAAGTATATTTTATTAATTATTTTGGAATTTTTTTTCAATTTTTCAAAAATTTTCCAGAATCATGTAGTTTTCAACATTTATTTTTGTAACACTTTGTGTTCTGAATTTTCTCCCTTCTTTTCTTACCTACTCCATCCCCAAGACAGCAAGCAATCTGATATAGATTAAATATGTGTAATCCTTTTAAATATATTTCCATATTTGTCATTGTGAAAGGAAAAACAAACCAAAAGGGGGGGGAAACCACAAGAAAGCAAACAAACAAAAAAAGTTAAAATACTATGCTTCAATCCACATTCAGTCACCATAGTTCTCTCTCTGAATGCAATTGTCATTTCCCATCCCAAGTCTATTGAAATTGCCTTGAATCATTGCATTGTTGAAAAGAGCCAAGTCCATCACAGGTGATCATCACATAATCTTGTGATGTTCTTACTGTGTACAATGTTCCCCTGGTTCTGCTCACTTCACTCAGCATTTGTTCATGTAAGTCTTTCCAGGCTTTTCTGAAATCAAATTGCTCATCAATTCATGTAGATTTTAGTTGGAACCTGGAAGAAACCAGAAAGTCAGTTGATGGAGATGAGGAGGGAGAACATTCCAGTCATGGGGACAACCAGAGAAAAATGCCCAGAAATAAGAAACAGAAGAAGAGCAAAGGATAATGTGACTCAACTGAAGAGTATGTCATAAAAAGTGAAAGGGTAGAAAGGGGGCTGGTTTATGGAGAGTTTTGAAGGTCAAGCAAAGTATTTTATATTCAATCTTGGAGAAGATAGGAGTCACTAGTTTATTGATTAGGAGATTGACATGATTGCACCTGTGCCTTAGGAAAATCTCTTTGGAGCTGAGTGAAAGATGAATTGGAATGAGAATAGATTTGAGGCAGGAAGACCCACCAGCAGGTTATGGTCATAATCCTAATGTAGGATGATGAGGGTCTGTACTAGAGGGGTGTCAGTGTCAGAGGTGAAAAGGGGGTATATTTGAAAGATATTGCAAAGGTGAAATTGACAGGTGTTGGCAGCAGATCATGTTGGGAGAGGAAGTGAGAGATAGTGGCAAAATAGAGGAATAGTGTGGTAGACACATAGGTTTTGAGCCTGGAGAACAGGGAGGATGGTGGTTACTTTGATAATAATAGGGAAGTTTTAGAATAGGAAAGGAAGAAAGATAATGAGTTCAGTTTTGGACATGTTAAATATAAGATGTCTACTGGGCACCCAGTCTGTGATGTCTAAAAGGTTGTTAGAGATATGAGAATGGAGGTCAGGAAAAAAAAAAAGCAAGAAAGGTAGATTTGAGAATTGTCAGCATAGAGATGGTAATTAAATCCATGGGATTTGATGAGATCACCAAGTGAAATAGTATAGAGAGAGAAAAGAAAAAGGTCCAGGACAGAATCCCAGGACATCTATGATTAGAAGGTTGTGATTGTTGTTGTTTGTCCTTCATTCTGGAAGCAGATGGTGACATCTGGGAGGTGATGGCATGACATGCAACTGAAGTGGATTTAAGTCAGGGAGGGTTGTGCAAGGTCTCCTACCTCACTCTTTCTCCAGACCCATCTGAGCCCAGTTGCACCATATAGATCAGGATGATTGGAGATGGCCCTAGATGTACAGTTTGACTGAGACACTGTCCATTCAGTGATTCAATTAGAGAGTCGTGCACTTAGGGAAGATCTCTTAGTTTTATAGTTTAATATCAATTTCTTAAATATCTTGGATATCAAGCCTTATCAGAGATGTTTAATATTGTGCTTACTTTTCTCAAGACTTAAAAAAGTTAATTTTCTTTTTGACAAAATATGTCAACAGTATAATTAAATAGAGACTAAAAATTGAATGAGCAGATTTACATGGAACTTTATATGTTAATATGGAACTTTTAAATTGATTGAATAAATCTCATTTCACATTTCTATAGCATTTAGCATTTGATATACTAATAAAACATTTGATATACTAACTTGATCCTCAGAAAACTAACACACTGGGGCAGCCAGGTAGTACAGTAGACAGAGCACAAGCCCTGAAATCAGGAGGACCTGAGTTCAAACATGACCTCAAACACTTAATACTTCCTAGCTGTGTGACGTTGGGCAAGTCACTTAACCCCAATTGCCTCAGGAAAAAGAAAGAAAAGAAAACTAACAGATCACCCTTTTTCAGATAAGGACACTCAAGAGAAGTGAAATGATTCTATTATAGTCACAAAACTAGTTAAGTGTTAGAAGTGGAGCTGGAAACTAGGTCTTTTGAGTCCAAATCATAAGAGGGTTCTTTAGCAGTGTGGAGTCAACAAGATCTGAGTTCAAATATAGCCTTAGATATTTATTAGCTCTTTGACCTTGGAAAGTTATTTAACCTCTGTTTCCCTTAGTATCCTCCTGTAAAATGTGGATGATAACAATATGTATCTCACAAAATGGTGAGGATCAAACATTTGTCAAGTACTCAGCATTGTACCTGGCATATAGTAGGTGCTACATAAATACTTATTCCCTTTTCTACTCCATCAAAAAGCTATTGTTTTAGAAATACTACAGAAGCTTTCCAAATTGCCCAGAATTTCTTTAAAAATCCACAAAAGTTAATAGTAGTTCATATTCTCAGGACCTAAGACCCCTGGTACTCAATGTAAACCAAACAATAGATTGGGCTGAACCTTAATGTACGGGCTTTCACACTTTTTAGCTTTGTGACCATGCTTGCAGTCCTTCACCTCTTTAAAATTTCTCATTTGTAATAATATACTGCTTTATTTCTGGATACGTGTGAGAAAAAAATACTTTGTAACCTTAAATGTTATTTTATTATTGGTAATAATGATGAGAAATCAGAATGCTTTTTTTATCTAAAAGGTTAAATTCAGTCAAAATTAATTTTAAAATTCCAAAACTGGGTACTAACTACTTGCCTGATAAATTTCAATCTTCTTTTTAAAACTGGTTTATATACAACCTTAAAAAATTGAATAGTGGGTCTATCTCAAGAAAATTATACTATATATTTACACCAATTGACATTTTTATTCACAATACAGTGGTATGTTTATAAATCTGTCTTTATTTAGAGCAACAAAAGTCATTGAAATTATATCAATTAGCACTGAGAAAATAAGAAAGAAGCAAAGCTAAAAATGTATCACTTTTTTCAAGCTCAGTAAATATAATTTTGATGTACAAATATCCCCCAGTGAAGGAACCATCAGTTAAATAAATAAGCAATTATGTCAGGAACAGAAGTTCCAGCATTGGCATAATCTACTAATTTGTCGATCATCATGGACTTTAGTCAGGGCATACAGTCTAATGCAGAAATGAGCCTCTGGGTATATAAGCTGACCCTCCCCAAACTGGCAGATGAGACCTGCCACAGTGTAAAATAAAGCTTAATGAGGGCTTTAAATATATGTTGTGAAGACCAAAAATTCTACAAGCATATGTGGATGATATTACCTATGATAATATTCTCAAAATTCAACATGATATTCGCATTTTCTGCCTTCAGGTATGCAAAAGTTCATAGGAGCTATTCAAGTGAAAAAAATGAAATTGTATATATTTGAATCAAGTTTTGAGAGTGATAGGAATATTATTTTGAGATCTAATATAGCATTTTTATTTTAATTGGGCTTTCCTTCCATTAATTTTATAATAGGAAAATTTATATGCATGTATATGTATGTGTGTGTGCATGTATGCATACACACATACATATCTCTGTGACCTAGGATTGGAAGGAGGAAACTGACAGAGAGTTTTAAATTAAATGATTTAACTAAGGTTACACAAATAGTGGCATACCAATTCAGGTCTTTGAGATACAGATTCTATGATTTTATTATTGTATCATGCTCTCTCATCTATATTAACTGGCAACCCAATTCTCTATAGGTTTCTTTTCTATGCTTCCATTGAGAAATGAAATATTATGAAGCTAGGAGGAATAGTGTTACAAAACAGAATTTTAAATGGGAAATTCTAACATAGAAAAAGTATGAATCAATAAAATTTCAGAAATATTATGTTTCTAAAATAGGTTTTGATGCTTTTACATTTGTTTTTCTTTGAACTCCAGTTCAATTCTTCAAGATAATCAAATTTAAGTAGTTAAGTACCAAGTTAAAGCCCATTTTAAAAGCACAAATAAAATGAGCAAAAACTAATTTATGAACATTCAAATATGCTTCAAAACAAATAAATTATAGATTAATTATTCATGTAGTTAAATAATTCTTTATTGAATGACCCATAACAATTTTTCTAAGAATAGATAGCTTTCCAGATGTATTCAAAATATGAGTAGACACATGTGAAGTTTCACAGGAAGGCATAGTTGTGTCTAGTAGTATAGGCAATCAAGTAAACAATCAAGGAATTCAGTTCAATTTATTGTGCCTCAGTCAACTAATTGAGTGCTTATGATGTGCAAGACACTGTGCTTGCTAGGTGTTAGATCCACAAAAACAAAAATGAAACAATTCTTCCTCCAAAGGAACTTCACCTAAAGCTCTCTAACAAAGCCCTCATTAAGTTTATCAGGAATTGGAAATTCTCACTTTTTGTATTCAGAGGGGAAATTAAGAACCCAGGGAGAAGAGTTCATTTTGGAAAGGGCACTCACATTTCATTTGGAGTGGGATCTTTTTACACATGTATCCCTGCAATTTCAGAAAGGGAAGTAGCTTAGACAAGAACAACAGAAAAGACTAGTCACTTGAGACCACCTTTGAAGCAGCAACTTATAATTTCTTTACAATCACAGAGGTTATATTAGTTCTAGGGAAAGTCTCCCACTAGATGCTTATTTATATAAACTCATTTTAGTAGAAAATCTGTTTTACTTAGAAAGAAGTTGAATAGTAACCAAGAGTTTGTGTATGGCCTTTGGGTTTAACAAAGTGGTGCATAGAAGTTATTTCACAAATTGGTGCATAGAAATCATTTCAGACAAATTGATGGGGAAAAAACTCCACAGCATTGATTGAGCACTTAAAATTTGTCAAGCACTAGACGTCACTATCGAATAATTTTTTTTCAAAAAAAATGAACAGTTCCTGAATTTAAGGGATTTTTATTCTTAATTCATTCAGTTATGTCTGACTCTTCATGATTCCATCATTTCTTCTATTCTTCACTTTCTCCTGAAGTATATACAAGCTCATGTTTTTTATTTCATGACATTATCTATCCATCTTATCCCTTGTCATCTCCTTCTCTTTTTGCCTTCAATTTTTCCCAAACTCAGAGATTTTCCATTGAATTTCCCTTCTAATAATGTGGTCAAAGTATTTACGTTTCAACTTCAATATTTGTCTTTCCAATAAATAATCTGAATTAATTTCTTTAAGTACTGATGAATCTGATCTCCTTGCTGTCCAAGGGACTCTCAAAAATCTTCAGCATCACAATTCAAAAGCAGCAGTTCCATAGTACTCAGTTTTCCTTATAATCTAATTTTCACAGCCATACATCACTACTGGGAAAAAAACACATAGCTTAGGCTAAACAGACCTTTATTGGCAAGGTGATGTCTTTTTTTTGGTATACTTGACCAGCTTTGCCATAGTTTTCTTTCCAAGAAAAAAGCATTTTTGAATTTTATGGTTGCAGTCACCATTGGCAGTGATTATTGATCAAAGAATAAAAAATCTGATGCTGCTTCCATTTCTTCTCCCTCTATTTTCCAGAAAGTAATGGGACCAGCTGATATGATCTCAGTTTTGTTTTGTTTTTTTTTAATTTTGTGTTAGGTGCCAAGTCAGTTTTTACACTCTCCTCTTTTGCCCTTGTGAAAACTATGAAATTCTTCATTATTCTTCCCTTTTTGCTGACAGGATGGTATCATACTGATATTTCTCTGGGCATCCTTAATTCCAGCTTTTGATTTGTTCAGTCTAGTATTTTGCATTATGTATTCTGCATATAAATTAAACAAATAAGGTGATAATATACCATCTTGCTGCACTCCTTTTCCAATCTTAAAAAAATCAGCAATTCCATGTTTGGTCTTAATTGTTGCTTCTTGGCCTATATATAAGTTCCTCAAGAAGACAGATAAGGTGATTTGCCATTCACATCTCTTTGAAGCCTTGCCACATTTTATTGTGATTCACAGAGTCAAAGGTTTTAGTGTAACTAATGAAGCAGAAGTAGATATTTTTCTGGAACTTTCTTGGTTTCTCCACAATCTAGCAAATTTTGGCAATTTGGTCTCTAGTTCCTCTGCTTCTTTGAAAACAAGTCTGCACATCTGGTAATTCTCAGGTCACATACTGCTGAAAAGTTTTGCAGATTCTTAAGCATAACCTTGCTGGCATGTAAAATGAGTGCAATTGTTTAGTTATTTGAATATTCATTGCCATTGCCCTTCTTTAGGATTTGAGACTTAGCTGATTATTTCTTAATCACTATTCCAACTTTGCTGGCATATTAAGTTAAATACTTCCACGGTATCATCTTTTAGGATTTTCAATAGCTCAACTGGAATTCCATCACCTAGTCTTATTCTTAGCAATTGTCAGCCATTCATTAGACTTACAATTAGCAAAGCTTCCTGAGGTTCACTTGACTTCATTCTTCAGTATGTCTGACTACAGATCGATAATTTCACTATTGTGCTTATCAGATGTTAAGCTCTTTTTTGCATAGTGTTTCCTGTATATTATTGTCACCTCTTACTTTTTTTATTTGTTAAGTTCTTACCATTTTTGTCTTGATGATGTCCATTTTTGCAAGAAATATTCCTTTGATATCTCTATAATTTTCTCTATCAATTGCTTTTTTTTTACCATTCTCTTGTTTTCTTCTTTTTTCTTGCATTGCTCATTAAAAAAACCCTTTTTTTATTTCTCTACTGGAATTCTGCATTCATTTGGGTGTATCTTTCCTTTTTTGCCTTTGCCTTTTACTTTTTTCTTTCATTATTTATAAAGCTTCATCAGACAGCAATTTTCTTACTATTCTTTTTCTTTAGGATTTTTTGTTTATTGATGCCCTTTGTACAATTTTGTGAATTTCTATAGTTCTTTAGAAACTTTATCTACTAGATACAATCCTTTAAATATATTCATCACTTCTACTTCATATTCAAAAATGATATTTAGGTTATATATCTATTATCTGATGGTTTTCCTTGCTTTCTTCAATATGTCTGAATTTTGCATGAAAAAAGTCATGATCTGAGCTATAGTTAGCTCAAAGTCTTATTTTAACTGATTGTGTAGAGTTTCTCCACCTTTGGCTGCAAAATATACAGTCAATTTGATTTTAATATTGACCATCTGGTGGTGTCAATGTATAGAATCAAATTTGGTATTGTTGAAAAAAGATGTTTGCTATGACGATGAGTTATCTTGACAAAACTGTATTCATTTTCCCCCAGCTTCATTTTGTACTGCAAGACCAAACTTGCCTATAATTCTAATTATCTTTTGATTTCCTATTTTAGTATCTAATTATCTATGATGAATATGACACCTTTTTGATATTATTTCTAGAAGATGTTGTAGGTCTTCATAGAACTAAATCTTTGGCCTCTTTGGCATCAGTGATTAGAGCATAACCTTGTATTACTCTGATGTTAAATGACTTGCCTTATTCAAATACTACATATATTCCTAGAAGCCAAGCTCTATTGAAATGTACTATTTCACATCTGGACTGAGGAAATGGTATTTTCCCCCTTTCCCCAAGTAAACGTGTAGAGAACTTCATCAGGCAGTTAGCTAAAACTTTTTTAAATGATTAAAATGATTATTATTTGTCATGTTTCAGGGATTTATGCAATGGAAATGATATCAGTCTCAAGCAAGAATATCTGAAAAACTTTGCCCTTAAAGGGAAATCTTCTTTAGCTTAGACTGCATTTTGGATACCCTCTGACCATTGGATACCCTCTGACACCTTTAGGTAGCAAACACATCTATGTTTATGATTTCCTTTATATTAATAATCAGATAAAAATTATCTTTATTTATATTTCAAAGTAATCTTACGTGGCTTTAACATATAAACATGAAATAACTAGTTAGAAAACCATTAATTCAGTATTTCATTTTACTAAATAAAAAATAATTATGATATAGTTAACAAAATTATTGAGGTTATTTAGTCTTTCCACTTTTACTCAGATATGTAACAATAGGGTAAATTTCATTATAGTATCCCATTTGCAAAAACTTGATTGTTCCTGTCTCATAATTTTATCAAGGATGCTCTTGATAAGGGAGACAGCATAGCTTGTTAGAATGAACACTGACTTTCAAGTCAGAAGACCCTAGGTTCAAATTCCATCTCTGACACTTACTACCTAAGTGACATTGGGCAATCAATAAAGCTCCTACTATAGTATGCAAGACAATGACATGACAAAAACAAAAATTAAATTATTATTCAATTATTCACAATATTCTAAATTATTCAAATAATTAAAAATTAAATTATTCTGAGGTTAGTCTATTAAAGGAGACAAGGTGTGTGTATGGTTACATTATAAATAAAGGTAGATTATGAAAGAAGAACACTAGCAGAACCACTGAAAGGACATTAATAATAACTCAAAAGAGTTTGACCTAACTACGCATAAGAGGAAAAAAAAGTACATAACTGTATTTAGAACTTCCCAATGTTTCTATATGGACAGTCCAAAGAAATGGTTCCTTATACATAGATCTAGGCCTGACACTTCACTTGAACAACAAATTAGAAATTAAATAAAAGAGAAAGATTAGGTTTAATTGCATTTGGAAAATTACAAACTCTTTTTAATAACCCAAATTTCTCTGTAAGTTTAAGGTCTTTTTTTAGCACCAGTATCCTGGTGATGCTATATAAGAATGGATAATAAAATCCCAACAGTCTCCAAAAAATTAAAGTTGAAGGTCACCCAACAAATGAAAGAGGGATGCCTGGGGGACCTAAGAACTCTACAATATACAGTTATCCCTTCCACATCACAACTTTCTCCATGATAGTTTCAATACAGCACAGGTTGGCAATTAGTGTAGATCAGATAAATGGCCAGAGCCTACAACCCTTGGCACAAGAAACCTGGGGCAGTGCCTCTGACCCTAGGAGAAGAGCTCAAATTTAAAAGAAAGGGGAAAGGCAAAAAAACAATAATATAAAAAAGAATCTTACCATAGAAACGTACAGTGACAGGGAAGATCAAGACAAAAACTCAGAAGACGACAACAGTGTTGGGTAAAATTGTGAAAGAAAATTGTGAAGTCATCACAAGTCCAGAAAGAACTCACAGAAGATCTCAAAAATTGCTTAAAATCAAATAAGAGAGGTAGAAGAAAAATGGGAAAAGAAATGAGTGATGCAAGAGAATTTGAAAAAAATCAACTACTTGAAAAAAAGAAAACAACTGCTTAAAAAGTATTATCCAAATGAAAAAGGAAATACAAAAACTATTTAAGAAAAACAACTCTTTCAAAATTAGAATTGGGCAAGTGAAAGCTAATGACTCTATGAGATATCAAAGACCTTATTGGAAAAACAACTGATTTGGAAAAATAGATCCAGGAAAGATATTGTCAAGAATCATTGTAGTGCCTGAAAGCCATAATTAAAAAAAAAGGATTTGGACAGCATCTTTCAATAAATTATCAGGGAAAACTGGCCAGATATCCTGGAACTAGAGGACAAAAAAAGCACTGAAAGAATACACTGGTCACTCAGGAAAAACATTTCAAAATAAAAAGTTCCAAGGAACAATATAGCCAAATTTCAGAATTATCAGGTCAAGGAAAAATACTGCATGTAGTCAAAAAGAAACAATTCAAATTTCAGAAAATCACAATTAGATTACACAAGACTTAGCAGTTACAACATTAAAGAACCAGAAGTCATGGAACATGATATTCCAAAAACCAAGAATCAATTTACACAGCAAAATTAAGCGTAACACTTCAAGGAAAAAGTGGTCATTAGATGAAATAGAAGGATCTCAAGCTTTCATAAAAAGAAAATCAAAATTGAATAAAAAATATAACCTCCAATATCAAGACTCAAGAGAAACCAAAAAAGAGAAAAAAGGAAAAAGAAAATATAAGGTATTCAATAGAGTTAAAATGCTTACATCCCTATATGGGAAGTTGATACCTTTAATTCTTTAAAATTGTACCATTGATAATACAGTTAGAAAGAATATACATAAACAGAGGGTATGGGTATAAGGTGAATTTGAGGGAGTGACATAAAAAATAAGGAATGAGAAAGAAGAGTATACTGGGTATACAAGGAAGGGAGAGATAGAACAAGATAAATTATTTCACATGAGGAGGCTTGAAAGTCCTGTTACTGTAAAAGGAAAGATGAGAGGGTGGATAATGGACATCCCTTGCTTACTCTTATCAGTATTGGCTCAAAAAAGAGAATAACATACACAATCAATTGAATATAAAAATCTGTCTTACCTGAGAGGCAAGTAGGGAGGGAGAAGATTAAGTAAAGTGGGTTGGAGGGAATGATAGAATGGACAACAGATTGGGGGAGATGGTAGAAACAAAACATTGGTGAGAAGGGAAAGAGTGAAAGGGGGGAGAAGGAAAAATAGGATGGAGGGATATACACAAAGAGTAATTATAACAGTATGGAATGTGTGTAGAATGAACTGTCCCATAAAACAGAAGTGGATAGCAGAGTGGATCAAAAACAAGAATAGTACCTCTTCTTTACAAGAAACACACCTGAAACAGAGAGACACATACAGAATAAAAGTAAGTGGCTGGAGCAGAATCTTCAATTCTTCAGCTGAAGTGAAAAAAAAGCAGTGGTAGCAATTCTGATCTCAGATAAAGCACAATCAAAAACTAGACCTAAATAAAAGAGATAAATGTAAGATAGATAATTTTTATTATATATGACACAAACAAAACCAATGGAATCAAGAATAGAAGAAAAGCAGAAAGCTGGGAAACAATCTTTACTGCAAGTGTCTCTGATAAAAGCCTTCATTTCTCAAATATAGAGAGAACAAAGTCCAAATTTATAGGAATAGAAGACACTTCCCAATTGATAAATAGTCAAAAGATATGAATGGGCAATTTTCAGATGAAGAAACCAAAACTATCTATTGGCATATGAGGAAGCACTCTAAATTGCTTTTGATTAAAGAAATCCAAACTAAAACCACCCTGAGGTACCACTTAATACCTATCATATTAGCTAACATGATTTTTTAAAAAAAGAAACATGATAAATGTTGGAAATATTGTAAGAAAATTGGAACACTAATGCATTGTTGGTGGAGTTGTCAACTAATTCAACCATTCTGGAAGCAATTTAGAACTATCCCAAAGATTGACCAAGCTGTGCATACTCTTTGATTCAACAATGCCACTACTAGGTGTATATTTCAAAGAGATCATAAAAAAAAGGAAATGATCTACATGTGCAAAAATAATTAATACAGTTCTTTTGATGGTGGCAAAATATTGGAAATTGAGCAAGTGTCCATCAATTGGGAAATGGCTGAACAAGTTGTAGTATGTGAATATAATGGAATACAACTGTGCAATAAGAAATGATGAACAGACAGATTTCAGAAAAATCCTGGAAAGTCTTGCACAACTGATGCAAAGTGAAATAAGCAGAACCAGAAAAACATTGTATATCAGCAACATTGTGAGATGATCAGCTATGAAGGACTTAGCTCTTCTCATCAATTCAATGATCCAAGACAAGTACAAAGTGCTCACAAAGAAAAATACTATTCATATCCAGATAAAGATCTAATGGACTCTGAATATAGAGCAAAGCACACTTTTTTCATTTACTTTATTATTTTTTTGTTTTTTTTATTTCTTTCTTCACTACTGTGACTATTTGGAAATATGTTTTATATCATACCATTTTAGGAAGAGGGAAGGGAAGAGAGAAAAAATTGCAATTTAAAATCTTGTAAAAAGTGAATATAAAAATTATCTTGACATATATTGCAAAAGATAAAATGAGATTTTTTTTAAAAAAAGAAATTAATTGAGAATTATTGGAGATTTTTGTAGAAGCTTCAGGTGATAGAAAAATCTAGAAAATATATGTATATTATTGTATAATATCAACACATTTCATTTTTAATGCCATAATAATTCTGACTTCTTTTTTGATACAAAGAGAGGGCCAAAAAATTTTATACAGATTTTCCAGATTATGGAGGCATCATACTCCTCTCCCCCAGTATTTATGAGGTAAAAAGGATTACTGCAATTTTTTTAAAGAAAAGTATTATTCAGCAAAATGAGTTTGTTAATATAGTAAGAATAAAGGATGACTAATAGACTATTTTTTCCATTGGTATCTATGTAATAAGAGATCTTGAGGAAAGCCTTTCAGCTATTGGATATGCTACTAGGGAAGGATTTATAGGAAAATCTCAACAAAAGTCTCAGGATACAGAATGGAGAGATCACAACATGCACAACATGGAGTGGAAGGAATTACTATATTAACAAAATCAGAGCCATCAAAATGTTGAAGCATCAGTGTATAAATTAGGAAAAATGAGACTCAGAAAATTATCAATTACCAAGGTCACATTGACAAACTAGAACTGGGATCCAGATCCTCCAAATTTGATGCTCTTTTCACTGCTATTTAAGATAGAATTTGGTATATTTTAAAAAGCCAAAACTATTCACATTACTGCCAAGGTAGCTTTAAAAAGGGAGAGCTCACAAGTAGAACCAGTTATGAATCTTCTCCTAAGACTTTCTTTCCATTTTACTTATCTTATCATATAAACTTTCTGAATGCGAAGGTTATTCCAAATTGCATGATTATCAACTAAAAGATTAAGTTTAACACTGAGAAAAGTTATAGACTTTCACAGTCATTAAAATGGAATGTTCCTAAAAAAAGTTTGATTATGGTCACTTAAATGTCAGCATTGCTAACAATGCTGTTTTTTGAATTAGATACCTCCCTGAAAAAAATCTTACTGTTGGAAGCATCATTATGTTCTAATATTTCATGTATTTGAATGAGTTAACCATAAGAAACAATTGTTAAAAAGCATGTGCTCCCACTTTCACAAAGTGTTCCACTGAAAAATATTGAGTTAAAATTTAATTTTGTATGCAGAAACTAAGTGAAGAGAAGAGAAAAGAAACTTTAAAATATATATTCTTTTTAAAATTGAGGTTATTTTAAACAGTTTTTTTCTTTAATCAGGTTTTTTTGTACCTTTATTCAAGCAATATTAAAATGAATATGATTGTTTTGATAAAAATGCAGATCAGGAGAGTCCCTACCCATTTCCTGCTACATTAAGTAACTTTGTCCCATGATTCTCTAACCCTGCAGCGTATTATGTAGTGCAGCACATAATCCTCAAAAATCTTTGGAAAAGAAAAATTCCCTTTGTATCTAGGAGATCATTGAGTATAAACTACATATGTAGGAAAGAAATTATTGTTTCATTACTTTAGCTTGACTAAAGTTCACACACAGATGGAGTTTGTTTTCTTGCTTGTTTTCAGACCATGGCTTCTTATGTCATTAAAGCTGAAAGTACAGAAGCAACGCAGGGGCTCTGTCCTATAAAAATTTGGACCAGCTCTTTGGCTGATTTAGACTTATTTATCTCTCCTTAGGCAACCTAGTTGCCCTCTGCTCCAGAGGACTTACCCTATTGACGATAGACTCAGTATAGACACTCAATCTATTTTATACCTACTATAGTTTAGAGCTCCTGAATTCAAATAATCCACCAGCCTCAGCCTCTCTATTACCAAGGATTACCAGTGTACATCACCACATCTAGCCAAATGAGGTTTTCACTTTCAGTTCCACTTCTTATTTCACATTTACTAATATAACTAGTTCAAATCAAAGCTTTTCAAGTCACAGAGAATGTTTTGAAGTGTAGTCCCCAGAAAAACCACTTTGCAATCAACCATCTAAACTCAAATTGGGGCAGCTTTTCTGGGTTCTATTTAAAGAGATTTTCTGAGGTAGATCCTTCCTTTTATGGACCACAGATCAGAACAACTGTTAAAAGGGTCCTTGCACTGGCAAAATTAATATAAAAATATAGGAAACTAACAAAAATAGGAAACTAAAAATTATTAAAATTTGAAAGATTATTGTCAATCTTAATTGATGGATTAATTAAAAATAACTCAATTCTCCCTCATGCTTTATGACTTCAGTTCATCTAAAAGCCCCATTTCATTGCATTCCTATGCCTTTCAGTTTCCCAAAGTAACCCATCTGACAGTGCAATGGAGCTCACATTCACATTTCCAGGCTTTTTTGTCTTTTCAGGACTATTATTTGCATAAATATTACCATCTAAAGACCAATTATGTTTCAGCTTGGTCCAGTCACAGAGATTATTCTCAATCCATAAACATTTTTGGAGAGGAAGTATTTTGACTGGAATGTGAAAAACTCAATGATGATAGCAGGGTTTGTTTCCCAATGAAAATTCAAAGATAACAATAGAGAAGTCCTCCAGATTTGCATAGATTTTTAATTTAATTGAAATAGAGCCTCTAGTTATTTAAATTTCATTTATCATGTAAATAATTGAAGCTAGAACTATTTTCTAGTAGTCATAGCACATAAAAAGTAACACTCAAGAGTTAGCTTTCATGCATGAAGGGTATATGCATTATGATCCAGCCTTGCAATTTAATTTACCGACCCATACTTTATTTTACCAGTCTTCTCAAGGTTTAGGTGTTATCATATTTTAAAGGACAGTCATTTATGATCTTTTTTCAAAACATAAGGAACTTTTGCTTAGGAACATGAAGAATAAAAAAATTAGCTGAAGATTAAGATGGGAAATATTCACATATTAAATCCTTTATTGATGCCTCTTTTAATTAAGGATGATATAGATATCAAAGGAATGAAAGAATATCACAACCTATTATTTTTTGCATTTTCTTAAACTTGCATTTCTGCAAAGGAGCAGATAAACCGAGTGTGATATAACAGTTTGACAACTAAGTGCTAAAGATTGACTAGTATTCTATAAAATACTCAAATTTAAAGAATCTGATCAATAAGCCTTTTTTTCCCCTAATGAAAGTAAAGAATTTCCATATGATTGGGAAGATGGAATTCCTGAAAAGTTCAGTGTTTAAAGTATCAGACAGTATATAGCTGAAGAGAGGATTTTGGTCTTTTTTGAAATATATTCTGGAAATGATTAGGAATTAGTAATGTTAATAAAAAAGGATTTGAATAATAATACAATAATATTTTAATCTGAAGGTGACTTCTAAACTTATTCTATAGTAGAATAGAAGTTTACAGCTGCAAAAGAAGTTAAGGATCATGTAATGTCCCTGTGTCATGACTTGGGAAAGGGGAAATATTTTTCATTCTTTCTCTGAGAGAGATGCATGAGGTTCCAGATGCTGTCATCACCCAACTTTAAGGAGGAAAAAGAGAGAAAGATGGTCTTATAGATGTGAAAAGGAAACCAATCCCTCCATCTGTCTCTGATTCTAGCTTGCCTTACTAGAGACTTTGAAGAAATTCCCTAGAAGAAAATTTCTTTAAAGGAAAAATCCCCTAATTGAGGGAGAGGGGTGTATCTTATCTTATTTCTATCTTAAAATTAATTCACTTGTGCATTTTGGTATATTTCTCATTTGCATAAATTTTATTACTTCTGATTATTATCTGCTTGGATAATATTTACTATTTATAATTTTCAATGGTCTTTTGTGTAACCAACATTTGGTGGGAAGGGGCCAAGACAGTGGGTATAAGCTTGGGATACCGTTTACCCTTAATAATAATGGTCATGGAAGTGATTTTTTTTCTAAACCATTGTGCTCCATACACCAGCAATACTAAAGGGAACAGAAAGATATATTTCTAGTCCAGTACCATCTCTGTCAGGGGGCAAAAAAGAATGACCAACCCCCTTCCTTCTCATGTTCCCCTTAAGGTTGGAACTGATGTCTTCCTTGGAGAGTGGTGAGGAAGATTCCAAAGATATTTAGACAACTCACATGAACATGCATATTTTACAAGGGTAGCACAACCCTTATATCTGTCTAATAGGAGTGATTCCACCATTGGCAGTTATTAGTAGCTACTGTTTTTTCTTATAAAATTTCATGTATATTAAATAACTTCTGTGAGTTCAAGTTTTTTTTTTATTTTACTATCATTTTAATTAATCTGGAATATGTATAGGAAGATAATCTTCTTCACCTTACCTATCTCCCAGTGTTGAAGTCTCCTCACTATCCAGTGTTAAACAATTTTTTCATTCATATCCTAGGCAGTTAGGTTGCACAGTGGATATAGCTCTGGTTCTGGCATCAAAAAGAACCAAATTCAAGACTGTCCTCAAACACCTACATGCTATGTTACCCAGGGCAAATCACTTTACTGCTTTCTGCCTCGGTTTCCTCAATCATAAAACAGAGAAAATGATAGCTCCTATCTCCTATGACTGTTGCAAAGGTCAATTGAGATATTTGTAAAGTAACTGGCAAACAAAAGATGTTTAATAAATGTTTATTTCCTTTGTTTAACCCCCTAAGTACCTGTATGCTTTTTAAGCTCTTACAAGTTGAGGGCAACATTATTTATTCTCACAAGTTTTCATAATTGGTGCCAATAGCAACATTATTATTCTCTCTGGCAAGCCAGGCAGTACCAGCTTAGATAGATGGAAAGATAGATAGATAGATAGATAGATAGATAGATAGATAGATAGATAGATAGATAGATAGGTGGAACAGATGCCTACCATTCACCGTAAAAGTCAATGTTAGCTGTATTATAACCCAGTTCTGAATGAAATGTTTCCTATCTGTGCTCATGTGCTTCATTTCAGGACAGGAATTTTAGGGCCTTTCTGTTTTCACACATGAGTACTCTATTTTTATATGTCAAAATCCAGTTTTGTGTCTAGTCCACATGACAGACCTCTAGGCAGATATGTACTTCTTGCTGATTTGGATGTCTATTCTGATGGATGTACATGTGTCATTTCTGTTCTTTTTTTTCTTTGGTCATAAGGGCTACTGTATATAGCATATTTCTCTTCTCAATGCAAATGGGAAAGTTTATTTCTAGACAATTCCCAAAGTGTCCTCTGTTCTATAGGATGTGAGAATTCCAAGAAGACAAAAGAATTGTTTTACATGGGAAAATCCTTTTCTTAAAGTTATCTTTATTCCAATTAATGAAGATTCTTTTAAGGTTCCAATCATGTTTGACATCATCCTCCACAAATGAGTACTAGTTTCTTTATTCAGACTCCAGGATAAAGCCAGTTGACACTGAAGATACATAAGAAGAAGAATATGCTTTTTTAGAGCAAGAAAACTTAAAAGACCCTTTTGTGTTCTCCAAAAACCCTAATGAGCTATTCTGGGTGGTAGATTGGTGGGGCAGCAATGATCAAGAAAACTCCCCCTTTTCATGAGTCTTAGTTTCCTTTGTATACTTCTTGTTGACTCGTAATACTTGCCATTCTTTGTGGATAGAAAACAAATAAGAGGGAAAAAATGACTGAATGATCAAAATCAAGAACTTTTTAGTTTTAGCTAAGCACTAAACACAAAGGTATGTCCCCAGGGAAAATCTCCCATCTATGTCTTTGAAAGTTTCTCTCCAGTAGAACCTTGCTCTCCTGTTAAATAGGGAAAATGTGATTAGAAAGAGGGCTTATGTCAATGTGTCTGAGGTAGAGAGTTACATTACTTTCTCAGAGGACAAAAACAGCCTCCTTTTGCACCTATCCAAATAAAGTGATGTGAATAAGTAACACACTTAGCAAGATAGTTTTTGGCCAAATCTGCTTATATTACAGCTTTCTGTCTACTTCAAAATAAAGTCACTTTTCTCAATCCTCCACTTCATTTTGGATGGTAGCCACAGCATTATTAATGTTTCCAATCCCTAAATTTTCAATGATGTAAATATGGTTCAAATATTAAAAACATAATTTGTAATTATTTATTTTATATTCATATTTTTCATAATATAATAATGAAGAAAGTTAGGAGAGAATTAAATTAATCTCTGGGTAAAGTAAACTTTCTTCCAAAAGAACCCTTTGCTCTATATAATCAAATAATTGGAGTTTAAAAATATAATTTTGACATAAATTATCTGGATAACTGCCTCATTTCATTTTATAGGTTTAGCAGAATATACAAAAACACTGGTATATATGAAGAAAAATAAAAATCTATAAAAGATTCAAGAAACTTGCTTCTCTGACCAAAGTACAATTTATATGTTATCCCCTCATTCATACAAAAATATCTCTGATCACCTCTTAGAATTTAATTGCAAAGAAAGACTTGTAAACATATAAGCAGGGTTTCATTCAGGTAGTATCTTTAATGGCTTGGAGCACCCTTGAGAATTGGTATAGTCCTAACTAAATTTCCCAGAGCCTGATTTTGCACAAGAAACTAAGAGTCTTAATGACTTTAGCTGACATCTAAATTTTGTGCTTTCATTTCCTAGGAAGTAACACTTTTTCTTCTGAGTATAGTAGGTTAAAAACTTTCTGAAGAAGTTCACGAATTATGTAGGTTTTATTCAAGAGGATTGACTAAAAGAATCCACAAACTTATATTTCTGATACTTCACACACACACACACACACACACACACACACACACACACACACACAC
>JAJPUD010000625.1:375483-395631 GCA_023553655.1 Myrmecobius fasciatus | reverse complement strand
CACACACACACACACACACACACACACACACACACACACACACACACACACTCTCCTGAAACTCTTGCCTCCAAATTAGAAAATCATTGTAAATTGTAGGCTGTTTTATAATTAACACCTAAAACCTGCACCTTTTGAGGCAAGGAGACAAAAGCCTTGTTTTCTCCAATCCATTAGCAATCCCACGGTACATTTTGCTCCCCATTCTATTTGTTTTTAATTGAAACCTCAGTTATAATGAAACCATTGTTACTGAGTATAGAATGCCGCTACCTTAACCTAGATCAATTTGCCTGGATTTCATGTACATTAGTATATTATGAAAGATCAAATATCACATGCAGCTGACACATATTGAATTAGTCCTTTAGTAACTTTGTATTCAGTGTTTCAAGTTTGAGTTACTGTATTAAGCCACCATACTTAAAAGGCCGTCGACACAGCAAACTAAAATGATGCTTGAGGAAGAAGTGCTAGATGTGTTATGAAATAGGTGACAAAAGTAAACTCATGTGGTTGATTCATATGTTTGCAACCAAGGTGCTAATTACACTGAGAACAAGTATTAAAAGAAAGACAAAACACTGGAAATCCAGAGCTCTGGGTAGGGGGTGTAATTTTATTTACACAGATAATGAAAGATTAAGTGGGGAAAAAACAATTGATAAAAAGTTCTCCATTTAATCTTTTTATAATTAGCTAAGAAATGTTTAAATTAACAATACCAGTCTAAGTAATATACTATGTATGCCAGATATTGCATTTTAAATTAATTCTTGTAATAGTTTCTGGTGTGTCCTACTTTACTTCAATTGTAATAAATTAGTTTAAATTTTCTTTTGATAGGAGCCTCATAAAACACAAATTAATATTCCATCTGCCATTTTTTTCTATTGGACTTAATTTTAAAATATTTTTTAAAACAGGTCTACCACACACCAAAAAATCTTAAAAGTTGATCTGATCAATTCATGAGTTGAAAAATAAAAGTGGAAAAGTGAACCATTTAGTACCTTGGTCATGTGGTCTTACAACTGAAGAAAAAAAGCCAGACTTTACATTTCTGTTATAAAATGTGGCCAATTTACATTCATAATTATTTATATGATGTCATTTATATTCATCTTCGGCATATTCTAATAGAACAACCAGGACAATAAAAGTTTTTGTAAATGACTATAACAGTATAATTAATTCTCACAAAAATTTATAAACTATTCATTTCATTGTTCTTTAGAAACTTTATCCTTGTTAACATTTATGTGGTAAGTACTTTTAGGATCCTTTATAACTAGTGGTTAGTTTTCCAAAGGAAATTTCCAAGCAAACTTTGGCAAACCCAAATGCTTTACTTCTAAAAAATGTCCTTAAAACTAATTGACTGAGTTGTTCCTGGTTACATTTCTTTTTTATACATTTAGTTAGGAACATTTTCAAAAACATTCCAGCTATACTCATAAAGTCTATAGTATATTTTCTCATTTTATGTTATCTTATTCTTACATTTTCTATGTTTTAAAAAAAAATTTGCATACAGTCACCAAATTGCACAATAGCAGTACCACAACCAATAAGGTTTAACTGGGTCAAAATTATTGCCAATTAAATACTTATACATAATCCCAGTGGATGAAATTGTCATGTTTACTTTAAAACTGAGCTGAAAATAATATGAGAGACTCCAAAATGGGCTTACAGTATGCTGAGGAACAAATCTCCTAATGTCACACATTTTCAGTGAATTTAAGAAGTGACTAGAGGAATTTTTGGTCCTCGTTTTTTTCTTAGCTTTGATTTTATGTCACTAAAAGGACAACTTCAGGTTACAGAAATGCCCTTTTCTTGACAAAGCAAACCAGAAATGTTTCTAATTATGTACTATTTGTCATTAGTTGAGAATATCTCTATCAGCATCTTCTTTTACGAATATTCCATGCTGGATTCATTAATTATGTTTTCCTTGTTTTCTCCATTAATTTGAATCATTCTGTGAACAGCTATGTAATTCAATTAGAAAATCTCTCACTTACTTTGCTCTTTTATTTTTAAGTTTAGAAACTTATGTTGACATCTTTGAAAACCCAAATGATTTTTTCTGCCTTTGTTCAGGCAAATAACTTTAAATTTCCATTCCTTTATGAATGATATTCTTAGGAAGGGATTTTATATACTCAATGACATTATAGTAACCTGGAAAGAAAAAGGTCTCATTCCTCAAATACTGTCATTGCCAGGCATTTAAAACATATGATTTTATCATGTTAGAGAAACAGTTTCAGGTTTACCATGAAACTTTGTCCTACTATTATAAGTGGGCAGAAAAATGAACTCCACGTGACAAAATGACTACAAAGGAAATTAATGCAATCAAGTCATTAGTAACAGCTCTGTCCATATCTGCTAAATATTTTCAAACTATTCTAAAAAAACACACCCAGAAGGCAAACTAGCAGTGAATAGAAACAAAATGGTCAGCAGCGTGTGTCGCATGTTATTTGAATGGAAAGTAATTTATCGCGTCTGAAATAAAAGCTGTTTATTCTTGTGTTTCACTGTCTGTAACAATCTTTACAATTTATCTGTGAAAAAGTGAGAAACTGTACCATTATTAGCATATGAATACTTGACACATCAAATTGGCTGTACACTAACAGAAGGACATTTGCTATTGGTGTATGCACACAGACAAAGCAGCCATTTTGGAAAAAAAATGAAATGGTGTGGGTATTTAACCCTTTACTTATCTGTGGAGCTTCACACCACTGCTTCTCATTAGAACAGCTTGGCAGCTAGGGCCAGGATATTTTCATAGCATATGGAAGTAATGTGACCATGGATTATGTTTATAATATTTTGATGATATATTCTTGGAGAAAAAGACAGGAATGAGAGTAGGAATAAAAGATGCACGTATGCTTGTGTGTGTGTGTGTTTCTGTGGATATGTGTGAGAGTGTGGATGTGGGGGTGCATGTGCCAGGTGGGGGGAGGGAGGGAGTCTGTCTCTGTGTGGAGTGTACAGAAATGAAACAATGCCTACGTACAGTTTTATTTCATGGCAACAACATAGTGGGCCTTGGGTCAGATGTGTGAAACTATTTCTCAAAGAAGCTGCATACATAATTGAGGCCCTCTGAAGGGTTCTCAGTTGAAGTTGCCAGGCTACATTCATTTCAAAAGCAGAGCCATTTGTTATCAAATTTAAATTAACTCTCTGAGCACTGAACTTGTATTTTAAAGCGCTGCTTTACTTACAGTACTTAAAATAGCTGAAAGGAGGGGGGGAGGAATTGTGCCTAGAAAATGGAAACAACACAATTCCCATAAAGCCCTGAAATATTTCCTGTATTTAGGCTTACAGTATACACTAATCTTTTACAGAATGAATTGGGAATGATCTATTTTGACTGACTGTTAGCGAGCCTAAGGTCTCCAATATAATTTTCATAGTAGAAAATTTCATTTTAAATATATACCAAAATAGATACATAGCTCCAAATGACTTTTCATCTTTTATTGGGATGCTAAAGCTCCCCAATATTAAGTGACCTTTTCTACTGTGTAACTTAGAATGCCAAAATACTTAAGTGATTGGATTGCATAGTATTTATCCTGCTCACACCAATGGATTTCATTCTTGATTGTAAGATCATCTAGTTCTTTACTTCAATCTGTATAGCTTCATTCATTACTTTAAGCTATGTTCACTCAGACTGGCTAATGGGCATTTTTATTAATTTTGCCAGTGGTTGACATATCCAAACAATGAAACCATGATGGTGTTTTTATATCAACTGTATAAAATATTGACCCTACATTTGGGCCTTCCTGCAATTCTATATCAAAGAAATTATTCTCCAAAGTACCTAAGATTGAACATATGCTTCTTCTTTAATTCCATATCAACAGTACATTTGTAAACTGTTCTCTTTTAACTTCTAAAAATATGGTTAAAGTTTTCCCCCTACCTCCAGTCTGCTGTTTTCTACTTGAATTAATTATTCATTCCATTTTTCTTCTTTCCATTTCAATAATAGTTGAAAACTAGTTACCTAAATATAGTATTCTTTCCAATCAGTGTTTTTTTCTTTTTATATTACAACCATAAGACTTTTAATCTATAACCCTTCATTTTTATAAGATGCTGATTTGTTAGAATCAAGTAAAGCCTATTGTAGCTGTTGACATATATGTTAGTAAGACTGATTGAATTTCATCTCTTTAGTGTGCAAATGTACAAAAGAATTTGCTTTGTAAAGACATGATTGTAAATAGCATCAAAGATTATGGTATTAAATAAGAACTTTAAAGTAATACTATAAGAAAATCTACTTTTTTAAGAGAGCATGCACAGAACACTATTGTCTTGGTTAATCTTAGTGCTTTCATTTGTAAACAATTTGTAGTCATCATTTATTTCTAAAGTTGTTAAAAACACATGTGATATCTAAAAATGTTATAAAAATAATCTGCACATTCTTTAAAAAATGAAAGAAACAGGGAGATACCATTTTATATTTCTTTTAAATTGTTGAATGAACACATATGTACAGAAAGCCTGTCAGTCTAACTTTCTTTCCTCTAATAATATGTGTTATTTTAAAACCACAAACCATTTGCTTATTTAAAGCTCTGTGCAGCTAACAATACTACAAGGTTAGTAAATCCTACCAAGCACTCTTTGAGAATCTTGTTTATTTACTGGTAGAAGTAATGTACCATACTTCTGTATCCATGACAACACTGTAACATGCCAGAATGGTACTAGATTTTTTTTTTGTAACTGCAATAGCAGATTAAAAGTAAGAGGTTAAATCTTATTAAATAGCAGAAACCTTTCAAAAAATAAAACATAAGGTTTATGAGAACACATGAGACTTGCTCATGGTAATACTCTTAATATATTTCAAAAGCATTATTCCAGTTTATCCATACAAATAGTTATGAATGGAAAATATATCAACCCAGATAAAACTACATTTTTCCTAGTTTTTTTTTAAATAACACCTCAATGTGTTTTGGCAGTGTCAAGGTTAAATTGTTAATATCAGTTTTACAAGTATTACTGGCCTATACTAGACTTCTGTCATCTTGGAATGTTTCATGTTTTATAATTTTCTCATTCTCATGCCAAGAGCCTCAATTAAAACTGTTGAATAATCTAGTAGATTATTAATATAATTGCTTACTTACATTTTAAAAGTCTTTTTGCTACTAATATTGTTCCTCTTTTGAGATTTACTATCTTTTATTAGGATGATTTTATTCATGTATAAAACATTCAGTTTAA
The DNA here is from genome assembly GCA_023553655.1 of Myrmecobius fasciatus. Classification (NCBI taxonomy): domain Eukaryota; kingdom Metazoa; phylum Chordata; class Mammalia; order Dasyuromorphia; family Myrmecobiidae; genus Myrmecobius; species Myrmecobius fasciatus. The sequence continues at coordinate 390,342 of JAJPUD010000625.1, read as the reverse complement.
AGAAAACATAAGATTTCTCTAGTTAAATCTTGTTTTCTTTTTTTCTCTATGGAAGAGCAAAATCCCACTATTCAACAAAATTATTTTTAAAGTAACTATTTCCATAAATCTAAATGTATTGGAAAGAACCATTAGTTATGCCCCTTCCTATAATTAGTGCTCATTGGGCTAGTAAAAATTGTAACATATCTACTGTTCTCAGTAATTTCAGAAATATGCTAAAATTTATATTAAAAACTATTTTAAGTGGTTGTTGATATTTATTTAATTTTTTTTTATTTCTAAGATAATATATTTCAAAGTCTGAATTAGGCTCTGAAATGACCATATATTTGAAGTGAATTGGTTAGACATCTGATATCCTAAGTTTTGAAACACATTCTGCTTGGAACTTTCATTCTTGCACACTCTATTAAAATTATCTGGAGAAAAAAGTGGTAGTACTAATACAAAAAATTTCTCCATCATTTTTCAGTAAAGAGAAGGGTAAATCAAGTAGCAAAAATTTGAGCAAAAATCAAATAGTTTCTCTTATACCTTTTATGTCCCTCTCTTTCTCTCTTTCCTTCTTCATCATTTCATTCCTTTCTGCCTCAATCTCTATTTTGTTTCCTTTTCCAACCTAATCAATCTACTGTGAGTCAATCAACTCATCCACAATATGTTCTGGATAAACTGTGGCACACATATGGCCATGAATTTATTTGGTAAACATATGTCTTCACAGGCACTGTATATCCTGCCAGGAGTGAGATATTCCTTTTTGGGGAATGAGGGTGGGAATTGCTTAACCACCTACAGATGTTTTGCTGCAAAAGAACTGCAGTCAAAAGGTCTCAAAATGTGTAATTTGGATAATTTCCAGGTTTCTTTATTACTTTTTTAAGGAAAAAAGTTAACAGCTCCTCTTTCATCTGTTTTGAGAAAATTTACAGTTATTTCCCTGTCCAGTTCTTGCCCATTCTGGACTAAGGACAAAAGATCTGGATTTAAGCTATCCATCTGCTGCATAACACTGATATTAGATTGGCTGATACCTACAGTTCAATGCCTACTCACGTGTGCCCGTGGGGCTAGAACTCTTTCATTCAGTGATTTCACAGCCTTGTTGTATGTCACAAAACAATTCAACACATTTTATAAGAACATCCTTTTAGTGTTACAAAGTAAGACTCTTTCTTCCACATCTTCCACTTTCCCCAAAAATATATATGCATGCAGACAACAGGTGTAATTTGAGACTCACAACTTTAACATTCTCTGTTTCGACTAAGTCAATTTTTTTCACATAGGAAGAAAATAAGAAAAGATTTAGTTTTAGGATCCTGCAGTCAAACAACTATTATCTCACCAGAACAATAAGATCCCATTGATCACAGATTACAATCACGTCATCCTACAGAAGGAAGACTCTTCCTCCTCCTCTTAGACTCTGTAGTTAAAACAATTTAAGCATCAAAGGTGAAAAGAGGCTTATCCAGAAGTGATTTCCTGACTTCTTTGACTATAACATGGTGGAGGAATTGTTTGACTAGCATAACATTTGTTTTAAAAGGTTAGGGCTGATGAAAAATTCCTGTAAAGATAGGAGCATGAAAGGGTACAGGAGAGCATAATTATTTCACGTATACTCTTAATGGGTCATCAGATCAAGAAATAAATTGGTAAGAAATACGTTGTATGAAAGATGGTTAGAAACTATATTAATGGAAGAAATGTCTTGCCAGGAAAGCCATTTTCATCTCAGGTAAGGCTGGAAGGTAGTCCATTCTTTGACAATGTAAGACCCAAGAGGAATGGAAGATCAAGGCAGTGATCTAATGGTGGATACCCATCTTCAGGGTTTAGATCAGGCAAACCTAAGTCTGCAGGGATTCTGAGATGACACACTCTGGAAACTGAAAACTAGTGGCAATAACACAAGAAATTAAAGCAAGGACCAAATGGCTTGACAGCTTCATTCACATGCATGAAAATGAGAATGCCTGGAGTTGACAAAATGTTCAAAATTAGGAACTGAAGAGATATTATAAACTAAAAAACACAAAACACTAAAGATAAAAGCCAAGTGACATCTCAAAAGGAAAATCCAGAAGAAAATAACTCCAAACAAGTACAAATAAAATCTAAGGGATAATGGGTTTGGTCATTAAGACTACAAGAGCTCTTGGAAGAAATATGACAGCAAACAAAAATCTGAGAAGTTATACAGATTAGAATGTAACAAACAATATAGAAGTAAATGAGCTCCCAACCTGGAAGAAGATAGTTCAACAGAGAAAGAGAGAAAGGCAGAGACAGAGAGATAGACAGAAATACACAGAAAGAAACCTTGATCCCAACCAAGGGGAAAGCCCCTAAAGTCTTTAAGGAGGGAAAAGAGTTTGAAATCAAAGACATGTTGAGGATCTGGGTTTCCCCTACATGTCTGGTTTCCAAAGTTTATTCTCTCTCACTCTAGTTGTCTCTGTCTCTGAAGAATGTCTGCAACACTCTCAATTATAAAATGGGTATAATAGTAGTATTTGCTTCCCACAGTGAAGATCAAATGAGAAATTTGTAAATAACTTAGCCTAGTGTCAGGAACATAGTATGCACTTAATAAATACTTTTTTTTTTCTTTTTGCTGAAGCAATCAGGATTAAGTGACTTGCCCAGGGTCACACAGCTAGGAAGTGTTAAGTGTCTGAGGTCAAATTTGAACTCAGGTCTTCCTGACTTCAGGGCTGATGCTCTAATAAATGTTTTCTTAAAACAGGAAATAATAGTAAAAGTCCAGAGTTTCTAGATGAAGAGGGGGAAACCCCAATGAAACAAACAAAGTAACTGGAAAGAAAGAATTCAAGTAACAAAGATCCAAAGTAACATCATATAACACATGCAATACATACTAATAAAGAAAAGATTGTTGAATACAATATTCCAAAAGGGAAAAAAATAAAAATTTGTAACAGAATATTTTACCAATTAAGACTACAATATAATATTATAATATTACAATACTACATGGGGAGGAATGCAATTTTAATGAAATAGATTACTTTTGAACATTGTTGATGAAAAAGTATAGACCTTAGTAGAAATTTTGAAATGCAAACACAAGAGTTAACAGAAACCCAGAAAGATAAATACATTTGAGCAATTGAAAGGAGATAAACAATGATGTGCTTACATTCTAATAGGATGAGAAGAAGCAATCTATTAGAATCCTAATGTTTTTCAAGGGTAACAGAAGAAATTAAATAAGACAAACAGAGGAACTAGGAGTGATTAAATTCTGAGTTGATGGCATTATGAGAAGAAAGAAAAGGGAGTAGGAAAGTAATACACTAGGGGAAATGAGTAAAAGGGGGATAGAATTTGCTCTTTCTCTTCATTGGGGTGTATAAGAAGAGTATAAACATGGAGAAAGGAGTTAGGAAAGTGGGCATCACATGAACTTCATTATTATCAAAACTAGATAAAAGACAGCTATATGTTTAAACACAGAAAGTTTGGTGCTGAAATACATTAAAATCAACAGGAAAACAGGCAGGGATAATGAAAAGGGAAGTGAGGATTTTAAGGACTACACTTTAGGAAATTATAGTCAGGAAAGAAATAGTCAAGCAAAACAAACTTCAACTTTAGAGAGCAAATTATAAAGGGAAGACTAAAAGAGAAGAAAGAAGTGGTAAAAAGCCTCAAAGGAGTACTAGAAGACAGGAATGTCAGTGAAGCAAAAGCAAATTGCTTCAATTACATATCACTAGTGTTGATCATTTTTTTCCCTTTCATCACCTCATTCACCTACATAAAGGTGAAAGTAGGAAAGAAGAGAGGAAAAAAAATAAAAAAGGATATAATGAAGAGTAATATATAATTACCAATCAAAACAATGAATATGAATGTGATAAACTGACTCAAAGTTGAAGTGGGAAAACTTGAAAAACAAAATTAAAATGTGATTTATAAGAACACATTTGAAGCACAAATATTTAGGCAGTAGTGCAGTGCCCTCCAACAAACTTTAACCAGACAAATTTAGAAAATGCACCAAACAGACTACTAATGGAAAAATCCAGAAAAAGTTATAGTAAGTCACTTGTTCAGCCCAACTCAGCCTAGGGAGACGAGATAAGGAGGTCTGTGGGCATTGGAAATGAGTCTGTAGAGAAGTACAGCCTGCAGAGCACTGAAGGATCTAAGAAAAGGCTCTGCATGAAGTCAAGGAGTTTAGATGGCTACCAGGACTCCACCAGATCCATCCCTGGGAATTGCTCTGAGGACAGGTAAGAACTGTGGCTTTGTTATCCATTATCAGGTCACAGATCCAGAGCAAAGTGAAAAGGGCACTTGTGCAAAGGAATGGCATCCCTGGGTAAGGAGACCTTCAGTTACATATGGAGAAAAAAAGTTCACCCCAAGGGAAGAGAGTAACCCCAGTGTAGCTAAGACACAAGTTAAATAGGGTCTCACTTTCAGCATATAACCCAATCTGTAGAGAAATATCTAGAGCAAGAATCCCAGACCAAAAAGGAACCTACAGTTCTGTCAACCAATACAACTTTCTAGTTATCTGTCAGCAATGGAATCAGGTAGAATTTTATCCTCGCATAGTTTCCAATCTAGGCTAGGAACTTGCAGAGTTCAAATGGGAGAGGCAGTAATCAGATTTTGACCTGGATCAGACTACCTTGGGAGCACTGAAAGTTTGCAGGTCTCCTGTCCATTATTGAGATCCTGGCATAATACAATACTTAGTACCCAATTAAAGGAATAATAGGAATGGCCCATATTGCCCCTCCAGAAATGTGTCAGAGTCCAGCCCTGACATTAAGTCCAAAGTCAAAAAATAGACTGAAAAAATTGACAAACAAACCAAAAGAAAAAGTAATCCCACCATAATGAACTATCATATTGGCAGAGATACTCAAAATACAAGCTCAGAAGGCAAGAATGACTAGAAAATATCTACAAGCAATGCTTCAAAAAAAATACAATTTGAGCTCAAACTCAGCTAGAGATGCTAGAAGAAATGAAGCAAAGGTTTTTTTTAATAATTGCTTTTTTATTTTCAAAATATAGGCAAAGATAGTTTTCATCATTCACCTTTGTAAAACTTTGTGCTCCAAATTTTTCTCCCTCCCTTTCCTTCATCCCCCCCTTCCCTAGATAGCAAGTAATCTATCATTTGTTAAACATGTGCAATTCTTCTATACATGTTTCCACATTTATCATGCTGCACAAGAAAAATCATATCAAAAAGGGAAAAAATGAGAAATAAATAAAATCAAGCAAACAGTAACAAAAAAATGAAAATACTATATTGTGGTCCACATTCAGTCCCCATAGTCCACTTTCTGGATGCAGATGTCTCTCTCCATCACAAAGATATTGGAACTGGCCTGAATCACTTCATTATTGAAAAGAGCCAAGTGCATCAGAATTGATCATTGTATAATCTTTTTGTTGCTGTGTACAATGTTCTCTTGGTTCTATTCACTTCACTTAGCATCAGTTCATGTAAGTCTCTCCAGGCCTTTCTGAAATAAATCTGCTGATCATTTCTTATAGAATAATAATAATTCATAATATTCATATACCATAACTTATTCAGCCATTCCACAACTGATGGGCATCCATTCAATTTCTAGTTCTTTGCCACTACAAAAAGGGCTGCTTCAAACATTTTTGCACATGTGGGTCCTTTTCCCTTTTTTATGATCTTATGTGTATGAAGCAAAGGTTTTAAAAAGAGTTAAAGATTTTTATGATAAATGGAATGAAAGCACTTGGGGGGAATGGCAAAAAAATAAGGAGGTATGGATGAATGAATTGAAAGGAGAATTAGCAGCTTAGCAAAAGAGGTACAGAACCTGTCCAAGCAAAAAAAAAAAAAATCTGTGAAAATTCAAACAGAACCAAATAGAAGTCAGTAGCTTCATGAGAAAATAATAAATAGTAAAACAAAGTCAGAAGGATTAAAAGTAGAAGAAAATATGGTGTCTTATGGCAAAAACTTGGAAAACAGAGCAAGAGAAAATATTAAGAAAAAAATTAAAGGGGAGGATTCTGGGAAGATGGAGGAGTAGCTCTCCAGATTTCCCCCACAAATAGTACAAATTTGCCCCTCAGGGTGAACATAAAGTGGTGAAAAATCAAGAAGACTTGGAGCAGAAAAGGAATCTTCTAGATATACCCGAGAAGATCTGAAGAAAGAGTGGGGAGGGGGAGGGATTAACCTGAGTGAAGTGCAAATCTCCCTATCTCCATAGAAACACCAAGTGGGGAGCCTTGGAGCTCAGCTGTCCATGATTGGAGCCTGCTCAGTAACCCCAGCAACTTTTACTTTCTGGGCTGTTTATGAATTCAGGTTCCAAGCCTGGGCAGACTGAGGGAACCTCAGTTGATTAGAGATACCAGGCCCAGCTGTGCTGCAGAGAAACGAAGCCCTGGGGGAGAAGGAACCAGCACAACTTGAGGAGTGCAGAAACAGTGGGGCAGGCCCACTGCTGGCTGTGGGCATGTGTTAGAGGGTGGAGCTCTTGGTTTGGTGGCTACTGATCAGAGGGGAGAGCTGAAGTGAAGCCAGAGGCACCATCCCCCCTACTCCAGCATTAAAGGTGCTTACATTAGTTCCTCTTATTTAAAAGAAAACTAACTTGCAAAGAATAAAGAACCCTATCATAGAAACATAGTATGGGAACAGGGAAGACGGGGGTTCATCTTCAGAGGAGGACTCTGAAGTAAAAAAAAAAAAAGCTTCTATCCCAAAGAGTAATGTGAAACGGCTCTCTGCCCAGAAAGAATTTATAGAAGAAATCAAAAAAAAATTAAAAATCAAATGAAAAACATTGAGGAAAAACTTTAAAAAATATTTAAGAAAAATGAGATTATTTTTAAAAAAAACAGTTAACTAACTAGAAAAGAAAGATAGAGTCTCAAAGACACGAATAACTCTTGGAAAGTTAGAATTGGGCAAGGGGAAAACAGTAAAGCTATGAGAGACAAAGAAATAACAAAGCAGATTATAAAGAACAATAAAGTAGAACAGATAAGAAAAATGACAGATCTAAAGATCAAGAAGAGAAGATATAAAAGTAATTGGAGTGCCTGAAAGTTGTGAACAAAAAAAAAGACCTTGACACAATAACACAAGAAATAACCCAAGAAAATTATCCTAGAGTGCTAGAACATAAGGGAAAGCAAAAATTGAAAAGTCAACTAATCACCACCTCAAAGGGGTCCTTTGTGGAAAACACATAGGAACTTTATTGCCAAATTTTGAAACCCCCAGATCAAAGAGAAAAATTTGTAAAAAACAAGAAAAAAACAATTCAAATATGCTGGAGCTATAATTAGAAGTCAGTTGTCACAATAAAAGACTGCAGGTCTTAGAATCACATCTACTGATGATCAAAAGAACTAGACCTGTAATGGTCAGAAAAACTGGAATTTGTGGTGGCAAGATTCCCCAAAGAAACAAGATAGAACAACAGATTGGGAATGTAAATATATAAAAGTGAAGGACAACCTAGAAAAAAGAAAAGCAAACAAGAAGATTAAAAGAAAACATACTTACTATGTAAGCAAAATATATTGATTTCAATGATAATGAGCATAGAAATAACCTAAGAATGACAAGACTACCAGAAGAACATGACAGGACAAAAAACTCAGCACTATAATGAAGGAAATAATAGAAGAGAACTTCAGAACATAGAAAATTAAATACCATTTGAAAAAATTTCTAAGTTGTGCCCATCTAAAAAACAAAACAAAATCAAGGCTGAAAACTCTGTGAATCAATGATTAAATTTAACAAATAAATTTAAAAATTACAAGTGTAGCAAATGATCAAGCAAAAGACTCAAATGCAAAAAGGGCACTTGAATAAAACAATTGTTTTTTTTTTTATTTTGCACCGTCTTTCTTCAAAAGTGTTTTGCTTTTGACTACTATCACCTTCTCTTCTATCAGTCCCTCCCTTATCTCCTTCCTTTCCTACTTTCATTCCTATAGGGTAAGATAGACTTCTATATCCAACTGAGTGTGTATGTTATCCCTCTTTTAGCCAATTCCAATGAGAGTGTGATTCAAGAATTCCCTCCCACCTCCCACATCTTTCTCTCCACAATAAGAGCTCTTTTGTACCTCTCTTATGTGAGATAATCTACCACATTCTACTTCTCCCTTGTTCTCTTTCTCACACCTTAATTTAATTTTTTTTTAGTATTCCATCATTTTCAATTTATACCTATGTTCTCTTTCTACTCCTAATTATCTTAATAATGAAAAAGTTCATAGGAGTTATAAATATCATTTCCCTGTATGAATGTAAACAATAACCTTATTAAATTCTTTATGATTTCTCTTTCAATTTAACCTTTTTATGCTTCCCTTGAGTCTTATATTTGAAAGACAGAAATTCTATTGAACTCTGGTCTTTTTCATTATAATTGCTTGAAAGTTCTCTTTTTTACTGAATATCTATTTTTCTTCTGAAGGACTATACTCAGTTTTTCTGTATAAGTTATTCTTCATTGCAATCCTAGTGCATTTGCCCTCTGGAATATTAGAGTACAAACTCTCTAATCCTGTAATGTAGAATCTGCTAAATCTTGACAGTAGCTTTATATTTGAATTGCTACTTTTTGGCTACTTGCAATATTTTCTCCTTGACATAAAAGCTCTGGAATTTTGCTATAATATTCCTGGTTGATTGGTAGGTTTTTTCAATTGTTATTTTACCCTTTGGTTCCAAAATATCAGAGCACTTTTCCTTGATAATTTCTTAAAAGATGATATCTAGACTCCTTTTTAATCATGATTTTCAAGGAATCCAGTGGTTCTTAAATTATCTCTTCTCAATATATTTTCTAGGTAAGTTATTTTTCCAATGAGATATTACACATTTTCTTCTATTTTTGTTTGATTTTGTTTTATTGTTTCTTTATGTGTTATGAAATCACTAACTTCCAATTGTTTGATTTCAGTTTTTAAGAAATTACTTTTGTTCAGTGAGCTTTTTTACTTCTATTTCCATTTGACCAATTTTACTTTGAATTTTTGTTTATCTTTTTTCCACTTGGTCCAATTTACTTTTTAAAGAATTCTTCTATTCAGTGGATTTTTGTGTCTTTTTTTTTTTACAGTTTGGTCTATTTTGACTTTTTAGGTGCTATTTTCTTCATTAATATATTATGCCTCCTTTACCAAATTGTTAACTTTTTTTCACTTTTTTGAAGCATTTTCATTTCTTTTTTCAATTTTCCTCTACTTCTCATATTTGACTTTTAAAAGTCTTTTTGACCTTTTCCAAAAACTCTTTTTATACTTAAGACAAACTCATGTTTTTATTTGAGGCTTTTGATAGAGCAGTTTTGACTCTCTTGTCTTCTGAATCTGTGTTTTGATTTTCTTCGTCACCATAGGAATTTATTTAGTTAGCTTCATTTTTTGTAGTTTAATATTTTTTCAGTCTATTTCTTGACTTTTAAAATTATGTTGAAATTGATCTCTCTTCTGGGGTGAAGGGAGTATTGTCCCCAGCTTCAGGTTTTTCATGCAGCTGTTTTGAGAGCTAGTTCTGAAGGTCTGTAAGTTATTACTTCTTCCAAGGTGGCACGGTCCTGGCCCTGCTATGATCTAAGAATGATTTATCATAAGAACTCTTTTCTGTCTTGGAATTATAACCAGTTCCCTGTTCCCTTGTGGTCACAGGTTCTGGTGTACTTGTGCTTGTAATCTCCCTGCTAACACATTCCAAGATTTTTCACCTGGAACTATGGTATGTGAGCAGCTTCTGGGCAATGCAATAGAATTTTGCACCCAGTGTTAGCAAAGAAATTTCTATAATCTTATTCTGAGTAGTTGTACAACCTCCTTATCATATGTATGCTGAGAACTCCAGAAATCATGCTGCCTACACTGATTTAGTCATAGATTGTACAGTGATGGAGTCTTCTGCTTTGGACTGTGCTCCATTCTCACTCTGTGTGACAGATCTTTCCTACAGACTTTCTAAGTTGTCTCGTTATTTCACCCTATCCTTTTGTGGGCTCTCTCATTCTAGAATTCATTTTTAGTCATTAAATAAAATTGTTCAGAGAAGAATTTGAAAGATCTGGGGCAAGTTGCTGCTTTTTCTTTACCATCTAATGTATTAAAACTTATCATGGATAAAATTGTTGGTGCCAGAACAGAACAGAACCAGAACCAACATCTAACCCAAACCAAAAATTTAGGAATCAGTGAGAGTTTATTGAATTTCCCAACAAGAATTATATAAGTACAACTATAAACCTTAATATTTTTTTGGTGGGGGAGAGACAATGAATACTTAGAATATTTAATAAAAATTTCTAAAAAGATATGAACTGCTCAAGATTAGGCTATGTCAATATAATAAATAATTCTTACATTAATTTATCCAGTTTCACACTAATTACATTGTTGTTATTCAATTGTGTCCACCTCTTTATGATCTCATTTAGAGTTTTCTTCACAAAGGTAATGGAGTGGTTTGCCATTTCCTTTTCCAACTCATTTTATAGATGAAGAAACTGAGGCAAGAGGGTTTAATGACTTGCCCAGGGTCATACAGATTGTAAGTGTCTGAGACCAGATTTGAAATAATGATGCCCATCAATTGGAGAGTGGCTGAATAAATTATGGTATATGAATGTTATGGAATATTATTGCTCTGTAAGAAATGACCAGCAGGACGATTTCAGAGAGGCCTGGAGAGACTTGCATGAACTGATGCTGAGTGAAATGAGCAGAACCAGGAGATCATTATACACAGCAACAACAATATTACATGATGATCAATTCTGATGGACATGGCTCTCTGCAACAAAGAATTGTCTCAAACTAGTTCCAATTGTTCACTGAAGAAAACCATATACACCCAGAGAGAGGGATATGGATTGTGGACCACAACATGGCATTTTCATGCTCTCTATGGAGGTTTGCTTGCATTGTGTTTCCTTTCTCTGATTTTTTTTTCTTGTAGATAGGATTTTTCTTGTACAACTTGACAAGTACTTCAACATTATTAACATGTAGTGGACTTCCTGCCATTTAGGGGAGGGGAGGGGACTGGGGGTAAAATTTGTAATGGAAAGCTTTGTAAAGATCAATGCTGTGGAACTACCCATACATATGTTATACAAATAAAAAGCTTTAATTAAAAAAAAAAAGAAAGAAATAATGATGATGACCCTTTGACCCACAGTGTTTCTATTGGGTTTATATCCCAAAGAGATCTTAAAGGAAGGAAAGGGACCCACATGTGCAAAAATGTTTGTGGCAGCCCTTTTTGTGGTGGCTAGAAACTGGAAACTGAATGGATGCCCATCAATTGCAGAATGGCTGAATAAATTATGGTATATGAATGTCATGGAATATTATTGTTCTGTAAGAAACAACCAGCAGGATGATTTCAGAGATGCCTGGAGAGACTTGCCTGAACTGATGCTAAGTGAAATGAGCAGAACCAGGAGATCATTATACATGGCAACAAGACTATATGATGATCAATTCTGAAGGATGTGGCTCTCTTCAACAATGAAATGTTTCAAACCAGTTTCAATTGTTCAATGATGAAGAAAGCCAGAGAGAGGAATATAAACGTGGACCACAACATAATATTTTCATGCTCTCTATTGATGTTTGCTTGCATTATGTTTCCCTTCTCAGATTTTTTTTCTTGTAGATCCGATTTTTCTTACACAGCAAGATAACTGTAAAAACATATATACGCATATTCAATTTGTCAAGTGTTTTAACATAATTAACATGTAGTAGACTTCCTGCCATCTAGGGGAGGGGTGGGGACTAGGGGGGGAAATTTGTAACAGTAAGCTTTGCAAGGATCAGTGTTGAAAAATTACCCATACATATGTTTTGCAAATAAAAAGCTTTAATAAAATGAAAAAAAAAGAAAAAAGAAAAGAAAAAAAGAAATATTGATGATGAATTTTTTGACACTCTATCCACTATGTCATCTAGTTACTCACCACTCAAAATACTATGGGGCTAATTTATCGAGCTAGCGAAACAACAAGATTCATTTGGCAGATCAACAATCCAATTATTCAAGAGTCTATAAATACTTATTGAGTGCCTAATATATTCTCGGTCCTGTGCTAAGTGCTAGAAATATAAAATAAAACAAAGGACTGTCCTTTATGGAAAGAGTTCACAGTCAAAAGGGAAAGATAATAAGCAAGCAAATGTTTAATAATAAATAACAATAAACCATATGTAGGATAAATGGAAAATAATCAATAAGCAGAAGTCACTAAAATTAAGTAGTAGTGGGAAAAAAATTCCTGTAGAAGGTAGAATTTTAGTTGGTACTTGAAAAAATTCAGGAGATAAAGATGAAGAGGAAGCATTCCAGGCATGAAGAAGAGAGAGAGGTCTTTTTTGAAAAAGAGGGGAAATAATATAAAATTTTAAAAATTAATGAACAGGACTAAGAGCATAACTAGTGAGAAAGATTATAAGGAGATGTAAATGGAAAAAAAACTAGGATTTTGTATTGCATCTTAGAGTTGATAAGGGAACAGCTTCTGGAGTAATAATGAAAAAAGTGAGAAGAAAGAGAAATTAGCATTGTTAGTGCTAAAACTACTCTACAAATTTGCAGTAATTAAAACTACATAGAACCACTTGAAATATAGAAAAGTTGGTCAATGAAAGAGATTAGGTGCATGTGAAAGACAGAAATGAATATAGTATTAGAATGTTCAATAAGACTAAAAATATCAACTATTGGGGTAAGGACTCACTAATAAAAGAAAAAAAACTGACAGAAAAACCAGAAAATAGTGTTTGCCTAATGCAAACATTAGGTTTAGAACAGAATCTTATACAATATGCCACAATAAGCTCCAAAAGCATATATAATCTAAAAATAAAAGGTCACACCATAATGAATCAGTTAACAAGCATTTAATATATTCCAGGCACTAAATACTGGGTTAAGGTGGGGGGGAGGAAAAACCAGTTCTTGTGCTCAAGAACTTTCTTTTCTAATTGAGGAGGTTGCACATACATATAAACAAAAAGCAAACACAGAGTAGCTGAAAGGTAGGTTTAGATAAGTCTTGAATGTAGTCAAGGATTCTAAGTTAAAGGTTAAGAGGGAGAGCATTCCAGGCAGGAAAGGCAGCTAGCTAGGGTATAGGGCTAAAGACAAAAGACTGAGCAGTGAGTGTGAAGAACAGCAAATAGGACAGAATGGTTGGCCTACAGAGTGTGTAGAAAATTGTAATAAGTCAATAAGTTAAAAGATTAGTAATAAAGGATAATTATATGATATATAACAATTGTGAAGTTTGTTAAATGCCAAACAGAAATTTTATTCGATTTTAGAAGTAACAGTGAGTCATTGGGGTTTGTTAAGTATGTTTGTGTGTAGGGGCAGAGTGACATAGTCAGATCTATACTTTAGTAAAATCACTTTAGAACAAGATTCAAGCAGTGAAAGTCTTGAGGTGAGGTCTAATTAGATGGCTATTGTACTGTTCAAGCAAAAGTTGATGAAGGTAGGAACTAGGATTTTGATTTAGTGAGTAAAGACAAGAGGGTGTATCAAGCAATGCCATAGTTAAAAAAAAGTTAGCATCTAGCTGAATATGTGGGACGCAAGAGAGTTGAACATGACAATGAAATCACTAACATTAGTGACTAAGAGGATGGTGGTGCTTTCAACAATAGAAGTTTAGAAAAGGAGACTTTTTTAAGGAAAAGCTAATGAGTTTTGTATTGGACATGTTGAGTTTTACTTAAGGCATATCTAGTTTAAAATGTCCATGAGGTAGTTGATGATATGGGACTGGAACACAGGAGAGAGGCTAGATAATTAAATTGTGGATTCATATATAGATAAGAATTCGACCCATATGGACTGATGAGATCAAGTGAGAAGAGATGGGGGAGGAGAGAGAGAGAGACAGAGACAGAGACAGAGAAGAGAGAGACAAAGAGAGAGACAGAGAGAGAACCTAAAACAGAGCCGTGGGGGTCTTTCAGAGTTAATTAGTAACATGGATTAAGATTCAACAAAAAACCTTAAAAGGTTGATGAAATTAGAAGAAGAAATTAGACAGGTGGAGGGAGACTCAAAGAGTAAAAAAAAAAAGTCAAGAGAGAATGCACATAAGGAAAAAATGGTCAAATAATGCCAAATGTTACAAATCGATCTAAGGCAAGGAGGGAAGTTGAATGCCATTTGGTTTGCCATTTAACAGATCCCTGGTAATCTTAGAGAAACCAGTTGCTGTTGAACGACAAGGTGAGAATCCAGATTTCAGGAAGTTTAGAAAAGACTAGAAGAAGCAGGGGCAGCAAGTATAAATGGCCCCCCTTTTAAGGAGTTTAGCTAAAAATGAGAGTAGAAAGGAGAGTAGGAATATAGAAAAGAGAAATAGTAGATATCATAGGATCTAGTGAGAGTTGTTTAAGGATGGGGAGAATTGGGAATGTTTGTAGGAGTCATATAGAGAAGTAGTAAACAGAAAGATATTGAAATGAAGGGGCAGAGAGTTGAAATGATGGTAGAAGCAATTTGTTGTAGAATACAGGAGAGAACCTCAGTCTATCTTGTAGAATGTTTTAACTTGGCAAGCACAATTATATTGAAAGAAGAGATAGTAGGGGCAGCCAGGTGACCCAGGGGATAGAGTACTAGCCCTAAAGTCAGGAAGACCTGAGTTCAAATTGGGTCTCAGACACTCAACACTTCCTAGCTATGTGCCCTGGGCAAGTCACTTGACCCCAATTGCCTCAGCTGAAAGAAAGAAAGAAAGAAAGAAAGAAAGAAAGAAAGAAAGAAAGAAAGAAAGAAAGAAAGAAAGAAAGAAA
>JAJPUD010000625.1:279006-375473 GCA_023553655.1 Myrmecobius fasciatus | reverse complement strand
AAAGAAAGAAAGAAAGAAAGAAAGAAAGAAAGAAAGAAAGAAAGAAAAAGAGAGAAAGAAAGAAAAAAGAAAGAAAGGAAGAAAGGAAGGAAGGAAGGAAGGAAGAAAGGAAGGAAGGAAGGAAGGCAGGAAGGAAGGAAAGAAAGAAGGAAGGAAGAAAAGAAAAGAAGAGATAGTGGAGAATGATGTCAGAAGGATGTGAAAAGAAGAAAAGGGAAGAACAGAGGGCTCTCAAGAATGGTCTCAATCATAAGCAAATTAGAGGAGAAAAGACCTTGATTTTCATAGTTCTGGCTAAGGGAAGAATTCTTGACCAAACAAGGGAATTATAGGAAATAAAATGGAAATTTTTGATTACATATAATTGAACTTTTTTAAATAAACAAAAGCAAGAAATTTAAAATAAAATAAAATACTTATCTGGGAGAAAAATCTTTGTAGAAAGTTACTCTGACAAAGGTCCAAAGGAAAAGATGAAGAAAAAGGATAGGGAGAAAGGGAGGGAGAAAACATCAAGGAAGCATTATTTTTAATGCTCAGAAGAGAACAGAAGAAAAATCAGTGAGAAAAGAGAAACATGGCATTTTTTTAGAATGACTATATTGAATTTAATGTATACTTCAACAAGACCTCATATTCTATACACAATATTTTTTCTGCACTTTATAAATGGAAATATACATTTTTGATGTTTGTTTTTTTGTTGTTTGTTAATTCACAATAATAAAGATATTAAAGCATAAAGTTATAAAATAATACTTTTTGTTGCAAAGTACTTAGCATTCATTATTTAATTTAATCTTCATAACATCTTTAGTATTTAGGAAACTGAGGTTTCAGAACCCAGATCTTTTAATTAAACTCCTGTGCTTTTCTCATTACATAATGCTGACTCTCTAAGGCAAAGATAATTATTTTTTCAAAAATTTGTTTGGGGAATGTATTTAGTTGGGAAGAAAAATAGCTTCCAAATATGCCTAAATTATTAGCACAGAGCAGAAGGAAGCCTGTGGCATTCAAAAATAGAGTAGCAAAGAAGAGGTACTATACAGAGACAAGAGCAACCTGAGAGAGCTATAGATTGTTCCATTATTTTAGAACTACATCTAGTCCTACAATGCAAGAGCAATAGGATCTTTGAGAATGCATAAAAACTGTTAAGTACATTAACTGTTGATTATTTTGATATTGTTTCACATGAAAGACAGATTAATGGACCAAATGAAAAAAACAAGGTTAGAATAGTAAATGAGTAAGAAAGCAAAGGTGGAAGAAGGATTTAGATGGTGTAGAACAGTGGTCTCCAAATGTTACTTATTAAGTAATAGCTATAGTATACGTATATTACAGCACACACGCGTCACCCCAGTAAACATATATACATTATACATATTTATTATAGTATATCATGCATATATTATACAAATAAATATGTACATTGTAAAATATATGCAAAAATAGAAAATGTTAGCTGAAAAAAGATCCACATGTGCCAAAATGTTTGTAGCAGCTCTTTTTGTGGACTCAAAGAATTGGAAAATGAATAGATACCCATCAATTGGGAATGGCTAAATAAGCTATGGTATATGAAAGAAGTAGAATATTATTGTTCTATAAAAAATAATGAACAAGTTGATTTTAGAAAGGCCTGGAAAGATTTACATGAATGAAATCTGAGAGAAATAAGCAGAACCAGGAATACATTATACATAGCAACAGAAAGATTATGTGATGATTAACTATGAAAGACTTGGTTCTTCTCAGTAGTTCAGTGATCCAAGGAAATTTCCATAAACTTTGTATGGAAAATGCCATCCACATCTAGAGAAAGAACTATGGAGACTGAATATAAATCAACATATGCTATGTTCACTTTTTTTTTCTCCTGCTTTTTTCCTCTCCTGCTTTTTTCCTCTCATGGTTTTTCCCTTTTGTTCCAATTTTTCTCTCCCAACATGATTCAAAAGGAAATATGTTTTAAAAAATGATTGTACATGTATAACCAAAAAACATTGTTTTTACATGTAACTGAGGAAAATTAAAATTAAATAATAAAAATAAAAATCACTTTTGAGCTTTCAGAAAAAATAGAAAATGTAAAAGGACATACTAATGATGACATAATATTTGATCTTAGAGTCACTGGAATTTGTTGAGTAGAAAAAATGACAAACATCTCCAGTTTGCCAAGAAAACCTCATTGGAACTGTGGTCCAAAAGGTGATGAAGCATTGGATGTGACTGAACAATTGAACAAACTAATTACAGTACAGATACTAGTACAGACAATTTTGAATTGAGAGTTTCAACTTATTACAACATGTTTGGGGGAGGCTTCCAGAAGAAGTTTAGAGTACAGTTTGTCTTTATGATAACTTGCCAACAATATGCAGGTCAAAGGACAAGTGAAGGGAAGCAATTAAAAAGTTAAGTAGTTTCTAAATTACTACGAAATTACTAAAAGTAATATCTTCTCATGGCAGACTTTGAGTGAAACAGTGCTATGCATTTGGCTCAGGAAAAAAATTACATTTCAGGTTATCTAGAGTTATGTTCTACAACCCAGCCTCTGCCTATCTTGCAGCATGGGAGATGCATTTACAGATAGTAAATAATTTGTAAGTATTATCATAACAATAAGGCAGGCAACAGGGAAACACATCCAAGATGAAAGTCCCTCTATCAAAGCTAGACAACAAGGTATTGAATTGATGCTAACTTACCAATATAAAAGTCATTCTGGGCTATGAATGATCAGATCTCCAGGTCATTCATATCACCTGCAATGTAAATCCAGCCCAGTGTAACTTAACATTGTTATTAAAGGATAAAGTCATAAAAGACATGTTATCAAATTTACAGATGACTCTCCTAAGATGATAGATAATGTGTTGTATAACAAGACCAAGATCCAATAAGATTTTGTTAGGCTAGTACACTGAGATAAAACTAATAAAATGAAATTTTATAATATAAAATATGTTCAAATATGCATTTAAACAAATGAATATAAATATAAAATCATAAATATGAAATAAATATAAAATCTTAAATTTGAGTACAAATAACTTTACCAAAACAAAATGGGAGAAGGCATCACTATATAGCAACTCACCTGAAAATTATCTGGAGGTCTAGTGGGTAAAATACTTTTGTGAGTTTAAGTGTAATATGAGAGCCAAGAAAACCTGAAATAGTCTTAAATTGCTTTAAGAAGGGCAAAATTTCCAGAAGGTAGAAAGAAATATTCCCACTGAGGTCTTCTTTGGTTAGACCACAGCATGGACACTACATTTTGGAAACAACACTGATAAAGATAAAAACATCCAAGAAGAGAGAAACCAAGTCAATAAGACCAAGATCATGTCATATAAGTAATGCTTGGAAAAACCAGGGCCAAAAAGAATACTTAAGAGAATCATGGTAGTTGTGTTAAAGTATGTGAAAGGCCATCATGTTAAAAAGAGATTAAATTTGTTTATCTTTGTCCCAAAGGGTAGAGTGAATGAACCATGAATGGAAGTTATACAGAGATAAATGTAGGGGAAAACTAGTTAGCAATTAAAGCAATCCCCAAAATGAAATGGGTTGCTTCAGGAGCAATTTCACCCTCACTGAATGGCTTATGATAAGGAAAATTGGAATACTAACTCATTGGGAATATTATTGCAAGAATTCTTGTTCAGATACAAAATGGCCTCTATGTTCTATCCTAACTCTGATGTTGCATTTTTATGACTTATGAAGTAGAAGTTTGAAGAAGTTGGGGAGACTCAACAGCTTTTCAGTATGTCCTTCTTGAGTGAACTTATTCTTTAGTGTACATGCAACAAAACAGCAAGAGAGACAGTAAGCATCCATTCACAAATATTATGTTCTCTAATGCTACTATTAATGGACTGAGAAGGATAGAACCAAATTCAGAAATGGGCTGAGGACATACGGATGCCTGAGATGATTAATAATTCTCATTGAAAATATCTATAAAGGCCATGAGTACCCCCTCCCCCATTAGCGCCAGGAAATATGAAAGAGGAAAAATGGTAATGATAAAAAACCAACTAGCCAGATAAACCTAAGTGGGATCATGCACTGGGGAATGTTGTAGGTGATTTTTTTCATTATTGGAGCTGAGTCAATTTTAACAGAAAGAACAAAACAATGTAGTATCCAAACTTGCCAATATGTTATTTCTATTGCAGAGAGAATGTCATGGGGGTGAGGAACCTTATATAACTCATGAATAAGTCGCAATGTTGCAATTAGAGTTGTTGGGAGCTACTAAGTAGCTCCCTCAGGGGTGTGTATGTATGTTCTATGTGTCTCTGATTGTGTTATTGGGTTGGTTCCAAATTGGGACGTATATTAACACCATTTATGGTGTTTATTGTATTTATGGTGTCCATGAAGCAGCTTGTTGTTATAGTCTTGTCCTTGGGAGTCAGGAAGTGTAGATTCAAATCTTGTGTCAAATATTTCCTAGCTGTGTAGCCACAGGCAAGCCAATTCACCACTTAGAGGTTCAGTCTACTCAGCTGCTAAATGAGAATCATGTAGTACTTCAGTTATCAATATAAAAAGGGTTTTCGGAGAAAAATACTTTGTAAATCTTAAAGATACATAAATGTATATGTGTATATGTTCATATATATATATGCAACACATGCATATGTGTGTACATTTGCTATTATTTTCATAAGACCTTGATTTAAGCTAAAGTTTTGTACCTTAATGGCAGTTAAAACAATCCCTCTAGGAGGGACAAAACATTTTTTAATTTTATTTTTAATTTATGGACTAAAATAAGCATTTTCATAATATAGTACAATAAAAAGATCATTGTATACGAACCTGCTACCTTATTATGCACAATTTGCTATTCCTTTCAAATAAAAACCAAACTCATATAAATTCCTTTTTTTTTTTTTTTAACTGAGGCAATTGGGGTTAAGTGACTTGCCCAGGATCACATACCTAGGAAGTGTTAAGTGTATGAGGACAGATTTGAACTCAAGTTCCCCTGACTTCAGGGCTGGTGCTCTATCTACTGCACCACCTAGCTGTACCTAAATTCCTTTTTTCTTCCCTCTCCACCCCTATCCAAGAGATGACTACCATTAGATACAAATAGGTATACATATATATGCATATATATTCATATATAGATGTAAAATTATTCTGCACATACTTCTATTTATCAGTTCTTTCTCTGCAAATGTTTTTTCTTTATATGTCCTTTATAGTTAATTTGTGTATTTATAAAAGACAAAATAATTTATTTTCTCAAAGTCACTCTTAAAATAATATTGTTATTACTGTATACAATGTTCTCTTGGTTCTGCTCATATAAGACATGTTTCCTATTTTGTTAAAAGGGTTCGATTTTTCTTTTACTTTTACCATATTTTGAACTTTGCTAGTGTAATTAAATGTGGCTTCCATATGCCTAGATCAAGCTTCAAGGCAACACAAATTCATGTCTAGTATGCATGACATTTTAGCTGCCAATACAGTTTATGACAAAGATCTGATGAAAGAAAATGAAAAACTGGATCCAGGAAAGCTTCTCAGTGTAGATAGTAGACAAAAATATTCCACAAGCTTTTATATTGCTTTTCCTAAAGAGGAGACATCCCCATTGGAAAAATTCCTAAACCTTTCACAAGTAAGTTCACCTTTTTTGAAATTTGTTTTTTTGAGTCCCATGAACAGTGGAATAAACTTGCAAATTGTCAAAATGCAATTTTTTACCCCAAATAAATCTCCTTTGTGCTCTATATAAATAGAAGGAAACTGGTTTCTAATATTCCCATTTGTGCTTTGGCAGAATAAACATATTATAAATAGGTCAATGGAAAATGTCATTAAAAGTTATTTGCCTATGCATATTTAATACTGCTTACAATTTTTGAAAATAAACATTTATAAATGAAGTAAATATATTACAATGATATTAATATAAATATAGAATTATTGCATATTCATGTAATATATCTATGAAGTACTAAAATATACTAATATCTCTTCTCTAAGATACATTATAAAATCTTTTCCTGGACAAGGGGGAAAAAGCTTTTTGGAAGGGACTGAATTCTTATACCTAAAGATGATCAATAGTTCCTATTTAATAAGGATTTTTTAAAAGACCACTTTGTTTTTATATAAATGTTTCCATAAAACACCTTATAAACAAATCTATATTAATTAGGGATGATATTAGTTTAGGCTTTCATACCTATATTGGGCATAATTTAATATTGGGAAGGAACATGTGACAGATGTATCTAGCTAGCAGTCACCATTTGTGGGGGGAAAAACATATAAAATTAAATGTAAACTTACTGGCATTTGCCATACTAATATAATGAGAGGTTTTTCAAAAAGTATCTGAAAGGACTTCCCCCCCCCAATGTGTGAAGGAGATTGAATCTTAGATCTGATTGGCATATAGATAACCCAGAAGGACCAGTAAGTAAGGATAAGTAATGCAGCTAATTGGAAAGTAAAGTAAGCTCATCTATGCCAACCACTTATTTGCCCTCTCACTTAGACAAACAACTAAGGGCATCATAATATAGTTATAAGAACACAATTAAACTGGAGAAATAAGATGGCCCAAAATGGTGAAATAAATTCAGTTTCTTAACTACATGAGGTGATTTTTATATGTTTCTCCAGTTGGAAAAATGAGTGAATAATTGAATGTTAATTTATGCTATTTCTGAAGTAGGGAAGGGAAAGTAAAAAAAGAAAAATAGATGCATTAGAAAATATGAAATGGAGAGGAGAGATATTTTCAATTCTAATCTAAAAAAGCAGCTCTTTCTCCAGTAAAGGCTTTTTTTGGGGGGGAGGTAACAAATAAACTTTTAAGTGACAAAATAAAACAAGATAGTCTGTTTAAAAGAAATACCTGGCAGTTTGAAGTATAACATACATGGCTGTGCTTTAAAGTAACTCCACTGAAGGAATTTGATTTGGAAACAGAAGACCTGTTTTCAATTCTCAGCTAAGCTCCTTATTATTTCTGTGACCTTGGTCAAATCAATGTATTTCTTCATTTATCAAATGAGAGCCTTGATCTTAAAGACCTCATATGATTTTCAGTTCTAAATCCCATGAAAACAGCAAATTATATCACAATTTTAATAAGATTTTTTTAACTTTGTCTTCATATCTCCCTTCCATTAGACAAAATTGGGAAGAATCAATCATTTTTTGTCAGTATCAGTGAACTTCAGGTATGAGAATTCTCTTCACTACCATAGATTACAACTCAATTTTTACTTAGAAATTAAGCCCCAGGGAGTTCCTTGAGGGACTTAGAACATAAGTGACTTGCCCAAAGTCACAGAATGAATAAAGTCAGAAACTGAATTTTTAGCATAGTCTTCCTGGTTCCATTCCTATCATTTTATCTACTATGTGATTGTCTTTTAAAAATTATTTTCAATTAATAGAAATGGAAATAGAATACTTAACCTTATTTTAGAAAAAGAAATGGAATAAGCTATCAATGAGCTCCTTAAGAAAATATCTTCAGAACCAAATGGATTCACAAGTGAATTCTACCAAACATTTAAAGAACAATTCATTCCTATGCTATATAGACTACTTGGGGAAAATAAAGATGTTGTCCTAGAAAATTCTTTTTATGACACAAATATGATGCTCATACCTAAACCAAGAAGAGAAAAAACAGAAAAAAGAAAACTACAAACCAATTTCCCTAATGAATATTGATGCAAATATCTTAAAGCACTAGCAAGGAGATTACAGCAATATATGCCCCCCAAAATCATATGCTATTGACAATGTGAGCTTTATACCAGGAATATAGGGTTGGTTCAAGGAAAACTCTCTACATAATTGAGTATATCAATAACAACACCATCAGAAATCATAATTGTCTCAATAAATGAAAAACAAAAACTTTTGACATAATACAATAGTCATTCTTATTAAAAAATACCAGAAAGCATAGTAATAAGTAGAGCTTTCCATAAAATGATAAGTAGTAATTACCAAAACTATCATCAAATATTGTCTATAATAGAGATAAGTTAGAAGTCTTCCCAATAAAGTGAAGCAAGAATGCTCATCATCACCATTATTATTCAATATTATACTAGAAATGCTAACTATAATAATAGTTATTTGCGCGTTTTTTGGCTAGGCAGTTGGGATTAATTGAGTTACTTAGGGTCACACAACTAGTAAGTGTTAAGTGTCCGAGGTCAAGATTTGAACTCAGGTTCTCCTGACTTCAGGGCTAGTGTTTTGTCCACTACATTATCTAACTGCCTCTGCTAGATATAACAATAAAAGAAGAAAAAGAAATTGTAGAAATTTTGAATAGGCAATGAGGAAACAAAATTATTATTCTTTGCAGATGATATGGTGATATACTTGAAGAATCTGAGAATCAACTGGAAAGCTATTTGTAATAATTAACAATTTTAGCAGAGTTGCAGGATATAAAATAAACCTATGTTAATCATCTACACTTCTATATATTACCAATGAAATCTATCAGTAAGAGATAGAGAAACTCCATTTAAAATAATTGCAGATGATATAAAATATCTGGGAGTTTACCTGCCAAGATAAATGCAGAAACTTTGTGAACATAATTACAAAACACTCTTCACATAAATAAAATCTTAAAAAAAAAATCTAAACAATTGGAAAGTATTCATTGCTCATGGGTAGGCTGAGTCAACATAATAAAAATGATAATCCTACTGAAATTAATTTACTTATTCGGTGTCATACCAATCAAACTATCAAAAAATTATCTTTTAGAGCTAGGAAAAAAATAACAATATTCAACTGCAAAATGAATACATAGTAAAGCAGACTCTTTAAAACTTTTTCTTATGTTTTCTTTTATAACAGGACTAATATAGAAATGTTTTACATTACTTAACTGCATTATCTTTGTTAAATTTCTTGCCTTATTAGTGTGCTTATGTGTGTGTGAGGGGGGAGAAGAGTGAGAATTTGAAACTCAGAATTTTAAAAAATAATATTAAAATAGTTTTAACAGGTATTTGGGAAAATCAAATATTAAAATAGGAAAATCCTTTCTCCTTATCATGAAATTAATAATAACATGAGAATTTAAATATTAAAAGAAAAAAAAGTCAAATTAGTATCTATTCTGTGCAGTTTTTAAAAATGTACATTTAGAGCCTTCCGGGGGTGGAGCCATGGTGGCGGAGATCAGACAGGATTCTCTGTAACCTCCTCTAACCTCCCCTCAAACCAACAAAATATGAAGCCTCTAGACTGATTCTGAAGCAAAAAAATCCACAATATCCGGAGAACAACACGATTCTAGAAGAAGATACTCTGGAAGAACCTCAAAACAGGTCTGTTTTAATGGGGCAGGGGGTGGCCTACTGAACCCAGACTGCAGCACAGGGAGACTGGGGCAGGGAGCTGGAGCAGGGAGCTGGAACAGGAGTCAGAACAGGAGTGGGAGCGTTGTGCTTTTCACACACCTGGGAGTCTTCTGCGAGCCTCTTGGAACAATTTGTCCTGATTGTGGGCAGGTGGTTTGGAGGGTCTGCCTTTTGAGGGGGATAGATTGTGAACCACTGAACCCCTGATGAGCATCGTAACTAGCTGCCATTACACAGCACCTTAATGCAATCAATCAAACAACAGGTCTGATAAGCACCAGAAATAATTCAATCAGCGGAGCTGCCCAGCCCTGACATAATTCAATCAGCAGAACTGCCCAGTTCCTGAAATAACTCAATCAGCAGAACTGCCCCAGGGCAAATTAAAGCAACTGTCCCACCTTTGCCCTAAACAGACCTCACACCTTTAAAAAAAAGGAATAAAAAACCAAAAAGAGCTCTCACCATAGACAACTTTTATGGAGAGAGGGAAGAACACACCTCAAATCCTGAGGTCCCTAAAGGTAAAGCAACTCCAGAAAAAGCCCCAAAGAGAGACATAAATTGGTCTCCATGTCACAAGGCTTTCTTTGAAGATTGCATAAAAAATCTTAAAAGAGAGTTAGAAGAAACATGGGGAAACGAAATGAGATCACTGCAAAATAAAATAGAAAAAATGGAAAAAGAATGCAGTGAACAAAAAAATGTAATTGGTCAATTGCAAAAGGAACTAAAAACAGTAACTGAAGAAAATAAGACATTAAAAATTAGAATCGAACAATTGGAAATGAATGACTCATCAAGACTTCAAGAATCAGTTGAACAAAAACAAAAAAATGAAAAGATAGAGAAAAACATGAAATATCTCCTAGGAAAAACAACTGACCTGGAAAATAGATCTAGGAGAGACAATCTAAGGATTATAGGGCTTCCTGAAAGCCATGATGAAAAAAAGAACCTGGGCACTATATTCCAGGAAATCATAAAAGAAAACTGCCCTGATATTTTACACCCAGAAGGCAAAATACTCCTTGAAACAATCCACCGATCACCTCCTGAAAGAAACCCAAAAATTAAGTCCCCCAGAAATATCGTGGCTAAATTCCAGAACTATCATACCAAGGAAAAGATATTACAAGAAGCCAGAAAGAAACAATTTAAATATCGGGGAGCTACAATTAGGATCACACAGGACCTAGCAGCTTCTACTTTGAAGGATCGAAGGGCCTGGAATCAGATATTCCGAATGGCAAAGGAACTTGGATTACAGCCAAGAATAAGTTACCCAGCTAGAATGAGCATTATCTTCCAGGGAAGAAGATGGTCTTTCAATGATATAGGAGAATTTCACCTATTTCTACTGAAAAATGTACATTTAGTTTAACATGATGGTACCAGCACTGGCCTGTTTGTCTTAATCTCTTTCTGAACTTTTCTCTGTTGTTGCCTATGTAGTTTTAACATTTCATTAATTTCCTCTTTCCTCTTTTTCTTTTTAGTATATAGAAAATTGTCTCATATTTATAAGAATTCAAGCTACTCTCCAATTGATAAGTGGTCAAAGGATATGAACAGATAATTTTCAGATGATGAAATTAAAACTATTTCTAGTTATATGAAAAGGTGCGCCAAATCACTACTGATCAGAGAAATGCAAATTAAGACAACTCTGAGGTACTACTACATACCTGTCAGATTGGCTAAAATGACAGGAAAAGATAATGATGAATGTTGGAGGGGATGTGGGAAAACTGGGACACTGATACATTGTTTGTGGAACTGTGAGCAGATCCAACCATTCTGGAGAGCATTCTGGGGAGAATTTTTCAACACTGACTCTTGTAAAGTTTTCTGTTACAAGTTGAATTCAAATTCAGCCCCAGATATTTACTAGCAGTGTGAAACTGGTCAAGTCACTTAAGCTTGCTTCCCTCAGTTTCTTCATCTGTAAAATGACTGGAGTCAAACATGACTAAAAAACAGTACTAAGATAGTAATCCTACTACATCTTGTCCAGATCAGATCATATCTAAAGAATTGCATTCAGTTATGAGTATCACAGTTTTTCACAAGGAGTTGGATAGCATAATTGAGGGGTTTTCATCCATGCCATACAGGAGCTAAGAATGTTAGTTTAGAAAAGAGAAGATTTAGTTGGGACAATATTTGAAGGGAGAATTGTCTTGTGGACAAAGAATTAAACTTCTTTTATTTTTCCCGAGTCAAGTAATGCATAGAAATTGAAAAGTGGCAAACATAGGTTGGATGGCAGGAAATTTTTCTAATAATCAATTATCAAAAGTGAAATGAGTAGCTGGACTGAGGGGGTTGGGAGATAATGAGATCACTGAAGATCTTCAGGCAGAACACAATCACTTGCCAGACATGTTGCAGGGAGGATTGTTTTTCAGATATGGGTCAGACTAGATGACCACTTAGTTCTATTCCAACAGAAGGTGTTCTGTAAATATTTAACTGTTTCTGCGACAGGTAAACACTAGGGTTGTAGCACAGGAATTGTTTACTCAATAAACTTTAAAAATTTAATTTAGTTATTATTAATATTATCTCATTTTCTTCCATCTAGATAGTCAACAAATCAATAAATCAAGTGTACTGATTTTCAAGGAAAAATGCTTACAATTGGCTTTCATGAATCAGTATGAGCTAGGTTCAGCAAATCTCTGCTTCCAACTCTAAAATTCTATGATTCTGTGAACTAATCTTCATGTAATCTGTTTTTCAGATCCTACATAATCTTAGTTGTTTTCCTCTGGACATGCTCTAGTTTGTCAATGCTCCTCTTAAAATGTAGTACTCAGGATTTTCAGAGATTGTCCAGTTTTCCAGTGCTAAAGTTTGGGCTCACTATTATTTTAGTGATTGAGATGTTGTGCTTTGGGCATAAATTTATAACAAATGCCAGAGGCCAGCCTGATTCTTCTGTTTGCAACCATGTTGTTGTTGTTGTTACAAAAACAATTTCTAACTGTGACTGAAAATTGTATTCCCAATTTAGAGGAACTAGAGATAACATAAAACTGATACAAGTATCTGCATAGTACATTAGCAAAAGGAAAGAAAGACTTTGAACTTTGAGAAAGACTTTGAGAAAGGCTTCCAGCTCATCACCACCCCCATTATTTTCCTTTTCCAAACTTCTAAATTTTTTATTGTTTTGTTGTTGCTATAGAGTTATAGAATTACTCTAGCTCACTGCCTTCTACCTCTCACTTCATTCCCAACAGCCTTTTAAAATCCTAAAGCTTCCTGCCAATCCACTTTAAATTGCCAACTAACTGGAAAGACTTGGAAAGATTTGAGAAGAATTTTTCCTTGCTTCCTTCATAGATTCCCACAAAATGTAAGTAACACCCTTATAAAAAGGAAAAAGAACATTTTTGTGCATACATTTCAATGCCTTTCTGAAAGGTTTTGTTACATTAAATTTTTGATGGTTTTTTTTTTTATTATTACTGTGGTAGTAGTGTTTTTTTTTTCACATTCTTCCAAGGACATATTATTGCTGGCTTTCTACTTAAAGATAAAAGTGCTGCCACAAGTGGTAGGAAGTTTCAGAGAGATCACATTTCAGATTGAGGAATTTCTGAACAAAGAGAATGCTTTTTAAAGACTTCACTAAGTGCTACTTTTTGAGGACCAATGCTGGTAGTGTAGACTCTAAAATTACCTGGCCTATCAAAGGATGGGTAGGCAGTATGTGCACATCAAAATGACTACAACTCCAGGCAAGGACTGGTTATGGTAATAACTGGAAGGACGCAGTAAGAGTCAGACTTTTCACTGACTATTTTTCTTATTTTTCTACCATCATGTTTTCTAATTAATTCTCTAATACATTCTATAAGGCTAATTGCATAATGTAGTATGTGTATGTAGTTGCATAATAGAATTCATGATATAAAAAAAAAACAGAAATACTTGGGCTTTGGTTCCAGCTCTGCCTTTTCTTTTCTGTAGGACCCAAACAAGGCAAGTCATTTAACTAGCCTGAATACCACTGTTGCTAGCTGTAAAATAGGGACTAAAAATTCCTGAATTAAAGTGCATATATTTGAAAATACAGAAAAAGCCTCTGAATACTTTTAAATAATGCCATAAAACATTTCCTAAAGCAGCAGAACACACACACACACACACACACACACACACACAGGATAAATAATTCTGCAGCTAAAGATAACTTGAGTCAGCATAAAATGTCTATAATATCTGGAAAAGAAAGGAGAACAGTCAAGTGCAGGCTGTGCCAGTGCAGAACAGGCTTCAGCAAACCTGAAGCAGGCTTTGGGAGCCACTGAATAAAGAGTGGCAGCATCTCTGGAGTTCTCAGCCCACAGATGGTAAGAAAGTTGAACAACTGGTCATAAGGATATTGCACAAGTCTCTTTGCTAGCCCTGAGGCAGGACTTTGTTGCCTTTCTTATACTCAGATCCAAGTTGCAACCTTAAGTGGCAGTTCCAGAGCAAGGAAGAGCATCAGAGCTTGAAGCCACAGTGGAGTCAGGACCCTTTTCATAGTTCCTGCTTGTGGTCACTCACAGACCAGAGAACAAGCTAGGAAAGTTATAAATAACTCTCCTTAGATCATATTGCCATGGAAGAACTAAAAACTTACAAATTCCAAGAAATATTTCTGAAAACAGTTGCACAAATCTGAAGCAGAACCCCACTTTAACAAAGAATTAAAATTTGAGACATCTAGATGGCATAGTAGATAGAGCAGTGGCCCTGCAATCAGGAAAATCTGAGTTTAAGTCTGGCCCCAGACATTTAACACTTCCGAGCTGTGTGACCCTGGGCAAATCACTTAACCCCAGTTAAGAGTCTAAATTCAAGAAATAGTCTGGGAAAATGAGCAAACAACAGAAAAAAAATCTAGCCATAGAAAGTTACTATGGTGACAGGGAAGATCAAAATACATACTCAGAAGAAAACAAAGTGAAAACTCCTGTGTCCAAAGCCTCCAAAAAAAAAAAAAGAAAAAGAGTTGATCTCAGGTCATGAAAGAGCTCAAAAGGGAATTTGAAAATCAAGTAAGAGAAGGAGAAGATAAATTGGGAAGAGAAATGAAAGTGGATACAAGAAAATCATGAAAAACAACCTAATATTTTGATAAAGACACCAAAAAAAATATGGAAGGAAATAACACTTCAAAAAACAGACTAGGTCAAATGGTAAAGGAGGTACGAAAAATCAATGAGGAAAAGAGTGCCTTAAAAAGTAGAATTAGCCAAATGGAAATACAGATACAAAAGCTCACTGAAGAAAATAATTCCTTAAAAATTGAAGTTGAGCACATTAAAGCTAATGATTTTATAAGAAATCAAGAAACAATAAAATAAAACCAGAAGAATTAAAAAATAGAAGACAATTTCATTGGAAAAATAGCTGACCTGGAAAATAGATCTAAGAGAGATAATTTTAAAATTATTGGACTACCTGAAAGCCATAAGCAAAAAATGAGCCTAGATATCATCTTTCAAGAAATTATCAAGTAAAACTGCTCTGATATTCTAGAACCAAAGGGTAAAAAAAGAAATGGAAAGAATACACTGATCACCTCTGGAAAGAAATCCCAAAATGAAAACTCCCAGGAACATTATAGCCACATTACAGATCTAAGGCACCAGAAAGAAACAATTCAAGTATCTTGAAGCCACAGAAAGGATAAAATGAGGTTTAGCAGCTTCTACATTAAAGAACTGGAAAACTTGGAATATGATATTCCAGAGGGTAAAGGAGCTAGGATTACAACCAAGAACCACCTCCCCAGCAAAACTGAGTATAATCTTTCAGGAGGAAAATGGATATTCAATGAAATAGAAGTTTCTTGATGAAAAAAACAGAACTGAATATAAAATTTGACATTCAAATATAAGATTCAATAGAAGAATGAAAGGGGAAACAGGAAAGAGAAACCATAAGGGACTTAATAAGGTTAATGTGTTAAATTTCTACATGGGAAAATATTTGTTAACTCTTAAGAACCTTCACATTATTAGAACAGTTAGGAGTATATGTAGACAAAAGGCACATATGTGAATAAGAATATAAAAGAATGACATTCAAAAATAAATAAAATTAAGGGGTGAGATAAGCATGTGTTAGGAAAAGGGGAAAGAAGTAGAATGGGGTAAATTGTCTTACATAAAAGAAGCAAGAAAAAGTTTTTACAGTAGAGGAAAAGAGAGAGAAGATGAATGGAAGTTAATGAATCTTACTCTCATCAGAATTGACTCAAAGAAGGAATAACATACTCAGTTGGGGGTACAAATCTATCTTACTCTGCAGGAAAGTAGGAGGGAAAGGGATAAGGGAGACGGGATACAATAGAAGGGAGGGCAGATTGGGGGAATGAGTAATCAAAAGAAAACACTTTTGAGGAGCGGGTAGGGTAAAAGGAAAGAGAGAGAGGAAAGAATAAACGGGGGAAGAAATAGGATGGAGAGAAATACAATTAGCCATTGTATATCTAAAAAAAATTTTGAAGCAAGTTTTTTCTGACAAATGCCTCATTTCTCAAACTATCAAATAAAGAATTGTAAAGCTGATAAAAATAAGAGCCATTCCCCAATTGACAAGAGATGAAAAGATAAAATAGTTTTCAGATATAGTAATCAAAGCTATCTTTAGCTGTAGGAAAAAATGTTCTAATTCACTTTTGATTAGAGAAATGCAAATTAAAACAATTCTGAGGTACTACCTTATACTTATTAAATTGACTAATAGACAGAAAAGGAAAATGACAAATGTTGGGAAGAATGTAGGAAAAATGAGATATAAATGTATAATATTAGTGGAATTGTAAACAGATTCGTTTGTTCTCTAGAGCTAATTGGAGCTATGCCTAAAAGGCTATAAAATCATGCATATCCTTTGACTTAGCAATACCACTCCTAGGTCTATATCCCAAAAGAGATTAAAAAACAAAAAGTAAAAGCACCTAAACGTACAACAAATATTTATAGTACCCATGTGATCATGATGAAATACTATTGTGGTATAAGAAATGATGAGCAGGATGGTTCTTGAAAAACTTGTAAAGACTTAACTGAATTGATAAAAAATGAAATGTACTGTGTACAAAGTAACAGCAATATTTTAAGACAATAATTTGTGAATAACTTAGCTATTCTCAGCAGTAGAATGAGCCAAGACAACTCTGAAGGGCTTACAATGAAAAATGCTATACATCCTCAGAGAAAGAGCTAATAGTGTCTGAATACAGATTGAAGCATATTTTTTTAACTTTCTTTTTCGCTGAGGCAATTAAGATTAAGTGACTTGCCCACAGCTAGGAAGTGTTATGTGTCTGATCACCAGATTAGAACTCAGGTCCTCCTGACTTCAAGGCTAATGCTTTATCCCACTGTGCCACCTAGCTGCCCCTTAACTTTATTCTTCTTGAGGTATTTTTGGTCTATGTTTTCTTTTCAGAACTTGACTAATACGGAGATATTTTGAGTGACTACACATGTATAAACTATATTGAATTACTTGCCTTCTCAATTAGGAGTAGGGGAAGGGGAAGGAGGAAAGGAAAAAATTTGGAACTCAAAAGTTTTTTTTAAAAATGCTAAAAACTTTTTACATGTAACTGGGAAAAATAAAATGCTAAAAAAAGTATAATGTAATTCTGGAAAGATAAAAGTATCCACATAATGGATTTGTATAGAATTTAGAAGTTTCCAAAATACTATAAAGTTTTATATTATTTTATGCTCACAATTACCTTGTGAGATAGGTAGATATGTTAGGGAATGACATAAAAATCAAATTAGATTCAGGAAACATTAGTTTCAGGCCCTATTTATCTAATATTTATTAAGATACTGGCCAAATTTATTTATGTAGTCTGCTTTGGAACTATGGTCTTGGATAAGCTTCCATTATTGTTAAATGACTGAGTACAACCTCGCAATCTCAAGCAAACCACTATATCTAAATGACCCCAGAATCCCACACAGACCTTCATTATTGTTTACTTTCACTCAGCCTCCTACTCTGATTATCTTTTCAGATAGATGCCTTGTCACCTGGAAGTACCACCTACCTCTTTGTCCCCTTCATTGGAGGATCAAATCCAAACTATTATATTTTCTTGGAAAGGGTGTTATTGACTGTTCTGTGGATCAGTTCACAATCCCCTCAATTTCCCAGACACTCCCTTCCCTTCACCCTTACCTAACCTGTTGCCAATTTCCCCACTTAGAATAGAAACTCCTTTAGGGCATGAACTGTCTCTCTTTTCTATTTGTGTCATCAGGGGTTAGCATAGTGTTTGACATATAATAAACACATAATTAATGCTTTTTCATTAATTTTTTTCTAGATATCAATTCTCTAAACTATAAAACAACCCACTGATATTAAATATATCTGTTCTAAGGAATAGGTGGCTCTCTCTTAATTTCCCCAACTATCTGTCAGTGTTTAACATTTTGCATTCCTTGGGGGTTTGATGTTTTTTTTAATGTTTTAAAAGTTTCTGAATGAAACATCAGCACTCCTCTGAGGGGAACCATTATGAACCAGTGTCTTAGCAGAAGCTAAGTCCTGCAGGATAGGACACCAGAAAGGTTGGGAGGAGGATGAAAAAGGAGCAGAAAAGAAAAGTGTGAGCCAGAAAAAAGGAAAACTTTGCTTCCCTCATAATTTTGCTTAGGACTGGGCTGGTCCTCTGTCAGTTAGTGTTTTCTGATAGAATACTGGGTGAAATAGCTAATGAATAAACTAAATCTCTCTGCGAATGTATAATTATAAATGTTTCCATAGTCCTTATACGATGGAAGCTATAGAGCTAGAAGAAACCTAAGAAGTCACTGAAGAAATTAAGTGCCCCATTTTACGAATGAAGAAGCTATAGGAAAGACTGGTAAACAGAAACAGTGAGGTACATAGCTGGAGTAATCCTACCTCCCAGTCCTGAGTTCTTCCCGAGTCCTGCTCCTGAACAGAGTAGGGGCTTAATAAATGTTTATGATGGATTTGACTTCCTTTTGGTGTGGCAGAAAGTGTTGGATTTTGGGTCTGAGAAAATGTTTTCAAATTCTCTGGGTGACCTCAATCAAGCCTTTTAATCATACTGAGGGTACTTATCTTTCTTCCCAATCTCCCTTCTGAACTTCCCTATTATGCTTGAGAGCAATGAAGAAGTTCAAGGTAATGTGAAGCAGTGGGAAGAATGCAGGGGTTCCAAATCAGGTGACCTGAGTTTAGGTCTCAACTCTTCTTGTATTACCTGTGAAATCATGAACGAGTCATTCTGCATACCTGGGCCTCCGCTTTTTCAACTGTAAAATGAGAGGATTGGACATGACAACGACTAGTTTCTTTCAACTCTAAGTATATGATCACATTTCCTGCTTATTCACATGATGGTTTCTTATATCCTTTTTCATTTTAAGAAGGATTTTTAAAATGGTCATTTACTTATATGATTACCATTAAGTTCTTGTAAAAAGCAGAGATTATTTTACCACTTCAAAGAATGAATAAAGATGAAAAGTTCTAGTTTATTTGGGCCTTGTTTATCTAGGTTAATCTCACCAAATTCCTGTGATTGGATGAATGATATAAATAAAGTTATTGAAGAATAAAAACCATACAGAAGAATATTGGTATATATGTATGAATATGTATATACATAAATATACACACATATATGTATATATGCATACATATAAGGCCAAGGTAGTTTTAAAGGGAGAGAATTCCATAAGTTTGAATTGTTAGTAATTTAAAATTCAGATGTTTAATATCTCTGTTTACTCAGAAATTCTTAATGTTGTCTTCAACTCTTTCTATCTCCTATCTTTTACTTAACATATAAATCCTTTCCTTTCTTTTCCCAAAGTCCTTAGCAGTAATACATTTGTTCAAGTGATGATGATAATGTATATATACATATTCCCCACGTAGATGTCATATAAAATGCAAAAATACATTTTACTCTTAATTTTACAGTAGCATTTTAAGAGTATAAATAACCCTTTGTATACAAAGTATTACTTTCTCTTGTCTTTTTAACAGATTCTTAAAATAGACATTTGTGTCCTTCAATGCTTCTGTTTTTATTAACCATGCATAACATATTGCATTTCACATTTCATTAGAGGAGTTTTGCTGTATAAATAAATGATCTGAAACTTAGGAATGGATAAAGTTTTCTATTTAAAACAGGCCGAAACAATAGCCTTCATGACCCAAAAACAGAAGTCATGGTGACAGTTTCAGAGAAAGAATAAGATTAAGAAGTCAGATGAGATTCATATTGTTAAAAAAAAAATCATTAGTCCAGTTCTTAATGTTTCTTTTATAATGCAAACCATTCCTTTGTTTTTTTCCTGGGAATATTTGGATTTTTGTCAATTTATAGCTGATAAATACCTACATATATATATGTAGTTATGTGCAGATGTATGTATGTATATGCATATATGTTTATGTATAGGTTTGTATGTACGTATATGTACGTGTTAAAGACCTTACTTTTAAAAAGACCAGAGTTTCCCACTGCATCCAGGGTCATCTCCAGTCCTCCTGATCTATATCTGGCCCCTAGACCCAGATGGTTCTGAAAGGGAGAGTGAAGCAGGTGACCTTGCACAGCCCTCCCTCACTGAAATCCAATTCACTTGCATATTATAGCATCACCTCACTGATGTCATGGTCTTCTTTGAGAATGAAGGACAAACAACATGTATTATATATGTATGTGTGTGTATATATATGTGTGTGTATTATGTGAATGTATATACATAAGTATCAATATATGTATATATATAAATGTATTATGTGAATTTATACACATAGATGCATCTGTTTCTGAAAGTAAGTTTGAAATATTTTATTTTATGATAAATGAATCTAGTTCTAATGAGACAATTAGGATCAGTGTACTTTTCATTGGCTTCATATAGAATTAAGTTCATGCATGACATAGGTGAAGTGGATAGAACACTAAACTTGGAGCCAGAAACACCTGGGTCCAAATCCTGTCTCTGACACATACTGTTTATGCAGCGTTGGGCAGTTCACTTAGCTTCTCCCTTTGGTTCTAGGCAACTTTCTAAGACTATAAGTTTCAGAATAGGTAGGAACCTGAATTGGTAGAGCAAGTTTCCTTATGTAGGAATT
Organism: Myrmecobius fasciatus; assembly: GCA_023553655.1. Classification (NCBI taxonomy): domain Eukaryota; kingdom Metazoa; phylum Chordata; class Mammalia; order Dasyuromorphia; family Myrmecobiidae; genus Myrmecobius; species Myrmecobius fasciatus. Next base: position 354,903 of record JAJPUD010000625.1, on the reverse strand, counting down.
CCCATGACACTAAAATCAAAGGTCCAGTATCTACCTCTAGATGTATATATGTCAGCATCTCCCCCAGTGTTTGTACATTGGAAATATTCAAGAAGTAATTGAATGGAATGGAAAATCAAAACAATTTGACAAATATTTATCAAGCATAGCAGATGTTGGGAATAAATTAATATGTAAGATACAATGTTTTAGTCTCAGAGTGTATAATTTGTTGGGGCTGAGCATAGGGCATGTCCAAAAATAATTATGCTAAAAAGAAGTAGGTAGTAGTTCACTTTGATTTTAAAGTAGATTGTGAATTAGTGTGAATTAAGGTTGTAAAGTTTAGTCAACAAGCACTTATTAAGTACCAACTGTGTACCAGGTATTATGCTAAACATTAAAAATACAAAGAAAAACAGAAAAGAAAAGTAATTTGGACCTACATGACAGAGTATGCCAGAGGAGAATGTAGACTGTGTTTAGAATGAAGAGAAAAACTCCATAATTTAGAAGAAAATTGGGCAATATTGGAGAAGGTTACAGCCCAAGAAGTTATGGTTACCTTCAATTGAATTTGGTATACTCATGCCTTTGGTGTACAGAGAGGACTGTGCATTCTGCTAGATTCTGAGAAAGGCACAAAACATAAATTAGACAAGATCATCCAATAAGAAGATAAAAAGTTACAAATAATTATGATAATACTTATATGCACAAAAAGTGATACTAAAATAATTTAGCCAATTAAGTAGAAATGTCTTTACTGAATTATTATGTTAACCAAATAATAGGTTGATCAGATTTTTCATTTTAATTTAATTGAGCTTTAAACCACAGTGTTAACCAAATAAATTTTTAGAGAATACAAAGGAAAGGATATGGAGTATGAAATTTTTTTCTAATTTTGTTCAAGATTCTTATGTATATTCATGAGTCTTAATATGATGTTTTTTACCATTATTGTAGCTTTCATTTGACAACATGAAAGCCAACTTCATGTTTTTATTTTCAAATCATACTTAGAAATCTATATTTTCTTTTCATATTTTATTTTGTAGTATTATTAGCAAAAGAATATTAAAAAATTATTTGAACAAACACCAGCTATTACATAAGCATCAAATAATAACAAAAATGTCTTTTTTAATGTAAAAAGTTCATAAGTGAAAGGAATGTTTTTTAAAGATAAAGATGTGTGGATTTCCAGGGGTGGAGCCAAGATGGCAGAGATCAGACACAAGTCTCTCTAATCTCCTCTAACCTTCCCTCAAACCAACAGCATATGAAACCTCTAGACTGATTTTGAAGTCAAAGAATCCACAAATATCTGGAGTACCTCACACAGGGAGACCATGGCAGGGAGCTGGAATGGAGTCAAAGTGTTGTGGTTTCCACACACCTGGAAGTCTTCTGTGGGCCTCTTGGTCTGATCTGTCCTGATTGTAAGCAGGTGGTTTGGCCATCTGCCTTTTGAGGGGGTAAGATTGTGAACCACTGAGCTCCAGGAGAGCACTGGATCTAGCTGCCATTATACAGCACCCTAAAGCAATCAGTCAATCAGCAAAAATTCCTAGCCCTGAAAATCAATCAACAAAACAGCCCAGCACCAGGAAATCAATAAATCAATCAGCAGAACTGCCCAGCACCTGAAATAACTCAATCAGCAGAACCACCCCAGGGCAAATTAAAGGGGCTGTCCCTCCTTTTCCTTGAACAGACCTCAAGCCTTAAAAAATGAATAAAAAACCAAAAAGAACTCTCACCATAGACAGCTTTTATGGAGAGAGAGAAGAGCAGACCTCAAATCCTGAGGTCCCTAAAGGTAAAGGTAAAAAAAAAAATTCCAGAAAAAGCCCCAAAGAGAGGCATAAACTGGATCCCATGTCACAAGGCTTTCTTTGAAGATTGCATAAAGGATCTTAAAAGAGAGTTAGAAGAAATATGGGGAAATGAAATGACATCATTACAAAAAGAAATGGAAAAAATGGGAAAAGAATGCAATGAACAACAAAATTTAATTGGCCAATTGTAAAAAGAGTTAAAAACAGTAACTGAAGAAAATAAGATACTAAAAATTAGAATGGAATGATGGAAGGGAATGGCTCAACAAGACTTCAAGAATCAAACAAAAACAAAAAAATGAAAAAAATGGAAGAAAATATGAAATATCTCCGAGGAAAAACAACTGACCTGGAAAATAGATCTAGGACAGACAATCTAAGGATTATAGGGCTTCCTGAAAGTCATGATGAAAAAAAGAACCTGGACATCATCTTACAGGAAATCATAAAAGAAAAATGCCCTGATATTTTAGAATCAGAAGATAAAATAGCCATTGAAAAAATCCACCAATCACCTCTTGAAAGAAACCCCAAAATTAAATCCCAAGGAATATTATGGCTAAATTTCAGAACTATTGTACCAAGGAAAAGATATTGCAAACATAAAAGAGACAATTTAAATACCAAGAAGCCACAATAAGCATCACCCTGCACCTAGCAGCTTCCACCTTAAAGGATTGAAAGGCCTGGAATCTGATATTCGGAAAAGCAAAGGAACTAGGATGGACATTCAATGATATAGGTGAATTTCACCTATTTCTAATGAAAAGATCAGAACTGAACAAAAAATCTGATCTCCAAACACAGAACTCAAGAGAAACATAAAAAAGAGAAAAAAGGAAAAAAGGAGGTAAAATAAGGGAAATTACATCACACAAAGAGGCAAAGAAAATTTATTATAATTAAGGGAAAGAAGGGAGGAGGATGAGCATTGTGTTAATCTTGATCTCATTAGATTTGGCTCTGAGAGAATAATAGATGTATTTGGTATCACAAAGAAACTTCTCTCACCTTATAAGGAAATAGGAGGAAAAGGGGGGAAAGAAAGAGAAAGACTAATAGAAGGGAAAACAGAAGAATTAGGGGAAAGGTATAAAAAGGGGGTGGGGCTCTAAAAGGGAAGGACTGTTTGAGGGAAGTGGTCATCAAAAGCAAAATACTGAGTAAAGGAGAAGGGGGATAAGAAAGAGAAAAGCATAACCTAATGTAAATAAAATGGCAGGAAATACAGAATTAGTTATTTTAACTGTGAATGTGAATGGGATGAAGTCTCCCATAAAACGGAAGCGGATAGCAGACTGGATTAAAAGCCAGAATTCAACAATATGTTGTTTACAAGAAACACATTTAAAGCATAATGATACATACAGAGTGAAGGTAAAGGGCTGGAGCAGAATCTATTATGCTTCAGGTGAACAAAAAAAAAAAAAAAAAGCAGGGTAGCAATCCTGATCTCAGATCAAGTAAAAGCAAAGATAGACCTAATTAAAAGATACAAGGAAGGAAACTATATCTTACAAAAGGGTACCATAGATAATGAAGCAATATCAATACTAAACATATATGCACCAAGTGGTATAGCATGGAAATTCCTAGAGGAAAAGTTCAGAGAGATGCAGGAAGAAATATACAGCAAAACTATAATAGTGGGGAATCTCAACCTTGCTCTCTCAGAACTAGATAAATCAAACCACAAAATAAATAAGACAAAAGTTAAGGAGATAAACAAAATGTTAGAAAAGTTATGTATGATAGATCTTTGGAGGAAATTAAATGGGGACAGAAAGGAGTTTACTTTTTTTTCAGCTGTTCATGGAACTTATACAAAAATTGACCATGTGTTAGGGCATAAAAACCTCAAACTCAAATGCAAGAAGTCAGAAATAGTAAATGCATTTTTTTCAGATCATGATGCAATAAAAATGACATGCAATATAAGGCCAGGAGAAAATAGACCAAAAAGCAATTGGAAACTAAATAATCTAATCTAAAGAACAAATAGGTGAAACAGCAAATTACAGACACAATTACACATTTCATCCAAGAGAATGACAATAATGAGACAACATATCAATGAATATTGGTGCAAAAATCTTAAATAAAATATCAGCAAAGACATTACAGAAAATTATGCTCAGGATAATACAACATGACCAGGTAGGATTTATACCAGGAATGCAGAAATGATTCAATATTAGGAAAACTATTAGCATAATTGACTATATCAATAACCAAATTAACAAAAATCACATGATTATCTCAATAGATTCAGAAAAAGCATTTGATAAAATCCAACATCCATTCTTTTTAAAAACACTAGAGAATATAGGTATAAATGGACTTTTCCTTAAAATAGTCAGTAGCATCTATTTAAAACCATCAGCTAGCATCATATGTAACGGTGATAAACTGGAACCATTCCCAATAATATCAGGGGTGAAACAAGATTGCCCACTATCACCATTACTATTCAATATTGTATTAGAAATGCTAGCTTTTGGGGCAGCTAGGTGGTGCAGTGGATAGCACACCAGCCCTGAAGTCAGGAAGACCTGAGTTCAAATCTGGTCTCAGACACTTAACATTCCCTAGCTGTGTGACCCTGGGCAAGTCACTTAACCTCAATTGCCTCCGCAAAAAAAAAAAAAAAAAAAAATGCTAGCTTTGGCAATAAGACAAGAAAAAAGAGATTATAGAAATTAGAACAGGTCATAAGAAAACCAAATTATCACTCTTTGCAGATGATATGATGGTTTACTTAGAGAACCCTAGAGAATCAACTAAAAATCTATTAGAATTAATGCACAACTTTAGCAAAGTTACAGGATGTAGAATAAATCCACATAAATCATCAGCATTTTAGACATCATTAACAGCAAGAGATACAAAGAGAAATTCCATTTAAAATGACTGTAGATAGTATAAAATATTTGGGAATATATCTGCCAAGGGAAAATCAGGATCTATATGAACAAAACTACAAAACACTCTCCACACAAATAAAGTCAGATCTAAACAATTAGAAAAATATCAAGTGTTCTTGGACAGGTTGAGCTAATATAATAAAGATGACAATACTACCTAAACTAATCTATTTATTTAGTGTTTTACCAACTAAACTCCCAAGAGATTATTTTACTGACCTAGAAAAAAATAACAACAAGATTCATCTGGAAAAACAAAAGGTCAAGAATTTCAAGGGAATTAATGAAAAAAAAAAGCAAATGAGGGTGGCCTAGCTATACCAGATCCAAAACTATATTATAAAGCAGCAGTCATCAAAACCATTTGGTACTGGCTAAAAAACAGAGTAGTTGATAAGTGGAATAGGTTAGGTTCACAGGACAAAATAGTCAATGACTACAGTAATCTAGTGTTTGATAAACCCAAAGACCCCAGATTTCAGGATAAAACTCACTATTTGATAAAAAGTACTGGAAAATTGGAAATTAATATTGTAGAAATTAAACACTGACCCACACCTAACACTATATACCAAGATAAGGTCGAAATAGACTCATGATCTAGACATAAAGAATGATATTATAAACAAATTAGAGGAACATAGGATAGTTTACGTCTCAAATCTGTGAAGGAGGAAGGAATTTGTGGCCAAAAAAGAACTAGAGATCATTATTAATCACAAAATAGATAACTTTGATTATATCAGTTTAAAAAGTTTTTGTACAAACAAAATGAATGTAGACAAGATTACAAGGGAAGCAATAAACTGGGAAAACATTTTTATATTCAAAGGTTCTAACAAAGGCTTCATTTCTAAAATAGAGAATTGACCCAAATGTATAAGAATTCAAGCCATTCTCCAATTGATAAATGGTCAAAGGATATGAGCAGACAATTTTCAGATGAAGAAATTGAAACTATTTTTAGTCATATTAAAAGGTGCTCCAAATCACTATTGATTAGAGAAATGCAAATTAAGACAACTCTGAGATACCACTACACACCTGTCAGATTGGCTAAAATGACAGGAAAAGATAATGACAAATGTTGGAGGGGATGTGGGAAAACTGGGACACTGATACATTGTTTGTGGAACTGTGAACAGATCCAACCATTCTGGAGAGCAATTTGGAACTATGCTCAAAAAGTTATCAAACTGTCCATACCCTTTGACCCAGGAATGTTTCTATAGGGCCTATATTCCAAAGAGATCTTAAAGGAGGGAAAGGGACCTAAATTTGCAAAAATGTTTGTGGCAGCCCTCTTTGTAGTGGCAAGAAACTGGAAACTGAATGGATGCCCGTCAGTTGGAGAATGGCTGAATAAATTATGGTATATGAATGTCATGGAATGTTATTGTTCTGTAAGAAACGACCAACAAGATAATTTCAGAGAGGCCTGGAGAGACTTGCATGAACTGATGCTGAATGAAATCTGCAGAACCAGGAGATCATTATACACAGCAACAATAAGACTATATGATGATCAATTCTGAAGGACATGGTTCTCTTCAACGATGAGGTGAGTTCAAACCAGTTCCTATTGTTTAACGATGGAGAAAGTCATATACAGCCAGAGAGAGGCCTGTGGGATCTAAGTGTGGACCACAACATAGCATTTTAATGCTTTCTGTGAATGTTTGCTTGCATGTTTTCCTTCTTAGGTTTTTTTTTCTCTTTCTAGATCTGATTTTTCTTGTGCAGCAAGATAACTCTATAGATATGTTTACACATATTGGATTTATCATATATTTTAACATAGTTAACATGTATTAGACTACTTGCCATCTAGGGGAGGGGGTGGGGGGAAGGAGGGAAAAATTTGGAACAGAAAATTTTGCAAAGGTCAATGTAGAAAAATTACTCATACGTTCTGTAAATAAAAAGCTTTAATAAAAGTTAAAAAAAATAGATAAAGATGTATGTGTTAATGCTAGTGGAAGGGAAAAGAAAATAACAAGAAAAAATCAGCGCATTCAAAAAAGAGCTCATGGTTTCCATGTAGAATTTTTTGACATTTAAAAAAAATAAGAAAATATTTAGCTAAACTAAAGAAAAGGGAGAGTTAGTCCCCTAGAATAGTTTTTTTTCCTTTCCTTGTTCATAGCCACTGTAGCTTTTGTAGCTTCTATTTCCTTATCACCAATACACTTATTTATATAGGTATATTTCTTTTATACACTTTATACATCTATATTTGCACATGTGGATAAATTTATAGCTCTGATTGCTCATTCTTTGTTGGAGAGAAGAGGAAGGAGCAAAACAAAGAAACAAGAAGAGAAAAAAAAAATTAGAATTTGCTAAGCAATCCTGGCCTAATTATATATCTTATCAACAATGAAAGATGGAACATTACTTCTACATTTAAAAGTATCTTAATTGGATAGGCTTCATTCAGTCAAAATGAAACACATAGTTCTAGAAGATATGTCAAGTAAATGTTTGCTGAATTTATCACAAATCTATAATATGGAATGGTGATTTCTAGCATGATCATAGCATTATCAGATTAAGAAGTATAATGATAGAGTACTGAATTGTTATAATAAATTTAAGAGATTTGATTGAAAAGCATTCTGTTGCAGTTAAAGAATGAGCATCTATTCTTTTCCTTTTGGGGACAATAAATGAAGGAGAATGATTTTTTTTAATTTAAATTTTGTTTGAGTTAGAGAAATCTATTTAATGAAAATCATTACACATTGGAAAGAGTAATTGTTTCCAAGTGTGAAGACATGGGTTCAAATCCTTCTTATGATTACTTATATGATTTAGGTGAATTCATTTAATTTTCTTTTGCCTCAGTTTTTTAAATTGTAAAATGAAGGAAGGTAAGGTCCTTTGTAACTCTAATCTATGATCCTACCTAATTGATAGAATTTCAAATAAAACTTTTATATCTGCAGTAGCCAGGAAATATTTTAAGAAGAAATCTTTCTGTATTTTGTAGCCATGCGCTTTCATGACATCCTATAATATTAACATTTAAAATAATCTAACCCTAAACAAAAATACAGTGATAATTACAGACCAAAGTTAGGTTGAAGCTGAGCTATAGAAAAAAACAATTTCTTTTATAGCATTAAAGAGCATCTTAAGCCAAAGTCAGAAATTGAACACACTAGAAAATTTTTCTTAAACATGTAGGAATCTCCAGATAATATAGACAAACACCCCTTACTTTTCAGCCTCCATGTTACATATATAATGAAGAGTCAGACACAACTGAAAAAATGACTGAACAACAAGAGGTTTTTCAGTCATGTTCAACTCTTTGTGACCCCATTTGGGATTTTATTGGTAGAGATACTGAGTGGCTTGCTGTTTCCTTCTCTAGGTCATTTTACAGATGAGGAAACTAAAATAAACAGGATTAAGTGACTTCTCTGAGGTCACATAGCTAGTAAGTGTCTGAGGGAAGATTTGAACTCTGGAAACAGTCTTCTTAACTCTAGGCTTGGCATTCTATCTATTGTGCGATCTAAATGCCTTTTAGGAGCTCACTTTAAGAACATTTAAACTGATATGTGAGTTTGAACTTAGCATTCATATTGAGACTTCGTTCAACTAGACACTTTCCCAGAGCATCTCATTCCCTCTATGATTTGTACCCAACAAAAAGTAGTAGTCACTGATTCAACTCAATCATATTAGGAAGATGGGGAAAGTTGTTTCCTCTCTTCCTAGAATTTCTCCTAGTTTATGGATTTTTAAAGCTCCAGAGACTCTTTTTTACAGTATCCTTCCTGTGCTCTTGTCTCCATATAAAAGTAGCAGACCTTGATTCATCTCATCTTGAAAAGGAAAGAAGGAGAGCTAAAGGAGAAAGTAGGTCAGAGACTAATTTGTATATCTACGTTGGGTCTGAAGGAAATATGACTTAAATTCATTTGGGATAAGTATATAACTACAAGAATACTTAATACAGGAACTCAGGCTAGTGGACTCAAAATTCCTCTGGAGTAGACTGAGGTATCTGTGACCCCCCAGCCTTTCAAGTGTACAAATTAAAAAAGAAAAAGGAGTCAAAAAATGAATTACAGAATAATATGAGGGAAAAATACTTAAACATCAAAGATTTCCAGAGCAAGAAAACTCAATAAAGACCAGAGCATAAGTACATCTATTAATTGAGAAAATCTTAAAATTAGGACAGATGTTTGAAATCCTCATGAAGATTACAAAGATGTTAAGAAATACTACAATATAAAGTAAATCTAACAAAATAAAAAATCCTAAGAGAGTTTGGAACAACAATAAGAAAGTCCACAATGTTTTCTTTTTAAAAAAAAAAAATCCTTGAGGGGCAGCTAGGTGGCGCAGTGAATAGAGCACCAGCCCTGAAGTCAGGAGGACCTGAGTTCAAATCTGATCTCAGACACTTCCTAGCTGTGTGACCCTGAGCAAGTCACTTAACCCCAATTGCCTCAGCAAAAAAGCAAAAAAAAAAAAAAAAAAAATCCTTGAGAAAAGAAATAGTGATCAAAACAAAAATTATGGTGGATAGAAATTCATGTTAGCATTTCTCTAAGAAAAAGATTTGTAATAAAAAATTCCTGTGAATGAAGAAATATCTGGCATAAAAGATGCAAAAAAGAAACAATGTTTTTAAAAAAAAGCATCTTTAAAGAAGTCAGAGGTGTTGAGTTTTAAGATAGAATGCACAGAATCAACCTAAAGATCATGTCTCCTCGAAGAAAATAACAAATTTAAAAAAAACAGAACATTATAATATAGAAAACAATATAAGAAAACTGCCAACAACCTATGAATATAGAAAGCAAAATACCTATTGAAAAAATTGCCTCTGGGGGGAAAGAATCCAATATTTCAAACTATAAGCCAAATTTTTAAATTTAACAATTCCAATAACAAACAAATTATTCAAGTCTAGGGAAAATATTTTCAAATATAAAGGAAAAGGAAATCAAAGAACACATTTTTTTTTACTTATTAGAAAAAGTAGAAGGAAATACTATAGTATATTATGAAAAATAAGTGAGCTTAAGCTATAATCCAAAACAGTATAATTTGCAAACTAGGCCCAAAGCATCAGTTTTCAAAATGGATGTTCAACTAAAAAGAGGCAGGGGAGGTTTTCCTGAAAAATAAATGAGAACAAAAGATTTGACTTGTATGCACGCAAACGATAATTGTCATTCAGCCATTTATAGTCATGTCTGACTCTTTGTGAATCCATTTGAGGTTTTTTTAGAAAAGATATTGAAGTAGTTTGCCATTTCCTTCTTAAGCTTTTTTTTTTTTTTTTTTTTTTTTTTTTTTTTTTTTTTTTTTTACAGATAAGTTAACTGAGCAAATAGGATTGAGTAACATGCTTAGGGTCACACAGTTAGTAAGAAATAGAAACTCCCAAAAGAGAATAAAGGAAGTAACATTATTAATTACTTCACATTTAGAGATTAAAGACTGAATTATAAATTCAAAAACAAATAAACAATAAAGGCCTATCAAAAGTGTTGTTTTTTGTTTGTTTGTTTTTAAGGGAGAACTTAAAGAAACTGGAGAAGCAGAACTGAATCACCATGGACCAAATCTGGTAACTTCCCTATGGAAATCAATATATTTTGTGAATCAAAATGGAACAATGGAAAGATACATAAACAAGGAGTAAGGACAGGGAAAATGGAAAATGGGTCATGTAACTTTACTAAACTCATAGGCAAATAATTAAAAGATTATGATTCTTTTAATCTCACAAAAAAACAAAAACAAAACCAAAAACTACATGAAAATGGAAAAGGCAGAAGAAAACAGGGACTGAATCTAAAAAAATTAAAAAGGAAAAGGGAAGAGTACCACTAAAAAGCAGCATATCCATGTGTTAAAGTTTTATATCTCTTAGAAAGATGAAAAACTCATGAGATATTTAATTTGGGGGTGGGGTAATAGAAGGAATTGGTGTGAGAAAGTGTTGTGCTTCCATGGAAAACATCCTGGCCAAGGAAAAGCAAAATGTACATCCAAAAAGTAACAAGTACATAAAAGTGTAGGGAGGACACAGACACAAAGATGAAATGGCCTAGCCAATGAGAAAGAGAATAATCATGATAAAAGCAAGGAGTAGAATTGAAGAGAAGATACATTTGGGACATAGCAATTTCTATCCTTAACCACCATTTCTAGACAACAATTCTTTCCTCAAAATATATATATATATATGTATATATATATATTTCTAGTAATGAGGCCCAAAAGAGAAAAGGGACAATGGGACATGATTTATAAAAGCAAAAAAGAAATTGATTAGAAAATAGAGCTCAAGATCAGTACATAAGAAGCTTTAACCCCAAGAGGAGGATAGATAAATTAAGGAAGAAATAAATAAGGACACAGTTTGTGGATAAGAGAATAAAATTCCAGAACAATTGAGGAAGAGAATTAACAAAGAAAATAATGAAAAAAAAGCTTCTGAGGAAAAGGTATGTAAAAGAAAACTAGTAAATATGAGTAGTTATAGGGGGGAAAGAAACTTTCTATTATCCACTTAACTCAGAAAGAAAAAAACTAGGAAAGGGAAAGAGTAGGAAGTAAAGAAATAGATGTCTAAAGTAAATGAAGAAATAAAAGCCAAAACTCTAAATAACCCCCCCCAGAAAAAACTAGGGGAAAATTGGGGGGGGGGGGAATGGGACTGGGACATCTAGGTGGTGCAGTGGATAGAGCACCAGTCCTGAAGTCAGGAAAACCTGAGTTCAAATCTGATCTCAGACACTTAACATTTTCTAGCTGTGTGACCCTGGGCAAGTCACTTAACCTCAATTGCCTCAACAAAAAAGAAAAAAAAAATGGGACCATGAGGGTGAAGAGAAGGAAGAAAGCCTCTGAGATATAAGTAGTATTGAAGTAGATTAAGTAAAACCTATCATTTAAAAAAAGTATTGACTTAAAAGAAAAAGGTGTTTTTAAAAATGACAAAAGTAGAGGAAAATACAAATTTAATTAATAACTTTAATTGTGAATCAATTAAATAATTCAATAAAAAGGGTGGAAGAATAAATGTTTTTAATCCCACAATCTTTTTTATAAGAAGCACATCAAAAAAGAAAGACACATACAGAATGAAAATGAGAACTTTGAACACAATTAAATGTACATAAAATAAATCCAAAAAAGGAGGCATTGTGATCATAGTGTCAGACAAAGCAAAAATAGAAATTCACATCAACAAAAATAAAGAAATAGCATTTTGTTAAATGGATTCATAGACAATGAGCCAATATTAATAACATATGTATCTGATTTAAATAAAGAAAAAAGTAACTGAATTGCAAAAAAAAGATATATAGTAGCACAATATTAATAGACTTTAAAATTTGTTTCCCACAACTAGATTAATAGAAGAAAAATATATATGAGAGAAATTATAGAACTAAACAAACTATTAGAGAATATATAGCTAAAAGATTTATGAAATATTTTGAATGGGACCACCAAAGAACAACCAAAAATCTCAGTTCCATATGACACTTTTTTTTAAATGTCCAGATACAAAGAAACTACAATTAATATAAAAAATGTGCAAATACTAAGCACAGCCTCTCAATGTTATAATCTCATTTTAAAAAGTAATTGATTCAGGGAATATAAAAGAAAGTCATAGACTTAAATTGAGCCAATAATATAATCCTAAAATTGAGCAGACTAAAGGATAAAACATAGACACAACTAATACACTGTTTAGAAGTAATGATAATTCTGAGACAATATACCAGTATTTTTAGAATAACTAACGTAGACCTCAGAGGAAAAAGTATATCCTTAAAAATATTATTGTTGTTTAATTGTATCTAAATCTTCATGAAATTATTTGGGATTTTCTTAACAAAGATACTGGATTAGTTTAATTGGTTTCCCATTTCCTTCTCCAGCTCATTTTACAAATGAGGAAACTGAGACAAACAGGGCTAAGTGATTTGCCCAGTATCACATAGCTAATAAATAATAATAAGCTAATAAGCCTGTGTGAGGCCAGATTTCAACTCAAGCTTTCCTGAATCAAGGCTCATTGCTCTATCTCCTGTGTCACCTAGCTGCCCCCAAAACATTATGAAATTAAGGGGAAGACAAGAAGATGACTGTTAAATCAAATGTACATTTTAAACATTAAAAAACTAACAGATAAAAAAATCCAGCAGATATTTTCCTGTATCCCCCTCCAAAAACAAGAATAAAGAAAGAAATCTTTAAAATTAGAGGAGGAATAAGAATATAGAACTGATAAAACTGGTTTTTGAAAAGCTTAACAAAACTGATGAAGCTAAGTCAACCTGATTTTTAAAAAGAGGGAGAAAACCAAACATGAACAAAGTGAAATCATAGCAAAGAAATAAAAAAGAATTGTCAGAATTTTTTCTTTGGCTCTATGCTACGAAAAAGTAGATTACATAAAAAGTACCCAAATTCACAAAATACAATAATAATAACTAGCATTTATATGGTGCTTTAAGGTTTGTAAAGTGTTTTGCATTTGTTATCTGGTTTGGTCTGAATCCAATCACCAAAAAGGAAACTAACCTAGCCAAAAAGAAAGTAACAAAGAAAAAAAATAATGTAGTCCAGATGAATTTATGGAGAATTCTATCAAATTTTTAAAGGACATTAACATCCATATGATATAAAGTAGACTTAACAATTGAGAAAGAAGAAACTACCAAGTTAATTTTATGAGACAAATATAGTCCTCATACACAACTGGCAAAGGATAAAACAAAGAAAGAGAAATGATAACATAATTAACAAATATCAATTTTTAAATGTTCAATAAAATCCTAGCCAAAAAATTATAACAAGTTAATCAAAAACGGAATTCACTATGATCAACTTGAATTCATACCAAATATGAAAAGATGATTCAACACGAGAAAACAGTGTAATCACATTTTTTAAAAATACAAAACCACATTAGTATAATGCTAATTTATACTAAAAAACAAAACCTTCAAAATACAGGCAGAGATAGATCATAGTTGTAATGTGTTTTAAAAATATAAGTAAAATCAAAACCTAGCTTTCAAACTAAAGCTTTCTCAATAAATTCAGGAGTAAGGCAAGAATGGTTCCTTTCCCTGATGTTATTGACAAAGATCTAGAAAAACAATAACAGTAATAAAAGAGAAATAAATTTGTGGCACAAAATTAGACAAAAAGAAGATAAAATTATCCCCATAATTGATTACATGAATGTTTATTTAGAAAATCAGCAAATAAATTGAGACCAAGTTTAGTAAAGTTTCAGATTACAAAATAAATTCACAAAAATCAAAAGTACTTCAATTTAATTCAATAAATATATATTAAGTGTTTCTCCTGTGCTAAGCAATAATAGAAATAATGGAAATAAAATCTTATGCAAAAATAATTATAAAATGTTCAAAATATCTGAGAGTCAATCTTCTAAAATACACTCAATATCTGTATAGATATAATTCCAAAATGCTCATTAAAGAAATGGTAATATATTAAAATAACAATAATTTATAGGTTTAATTATTACCAATCAAACTAAAATTGGCAGTCTAAAAAATCAGACAAAATAATAATAAAATTCATGTGGTAGATTCCCCAAAAACTCAATATCAAGAGAATTTCAAGGGAAATAATGGAAAAAAAATTAAAATGAAGGCAGAATAACACTTTCAGACCTAAAGATACATTATGAATTGGTAATCATCAAAACTATTTGATAGATCAATGGAACAGATCAAATAAGTAAGAATCAGGGGGAAAAAAGAATCAGAACTCAATGTTTGATAAAAATCCAAAACATTAAAAAGGGGAAACCTGGGAAATAATTTCTTTTTTGATGCAAATTATTGGGAAAACTGAAATACCGTTTAACAGAATTGGGTTTAGAACAGTATCTTTGGTCTTTGGACCAAAATCTTACACCATATATGACAGAAAATTCAAATAGGGTACCTGATTTACATATGAAAGTTTATGCTACAAAAATTTAGAACAACAGATTATATACCTACTGAAGCCATAGCAAATAAAAAAAAGTGGACAGAGACAATTACAAAAACTAAAATTAATCATTTCATTGATGTGAAATTGAAGAGAAAAAATTATTGTATTAAATATCTTTTTAACGGTCTTACATCCATATAATAAATTATGTAAAGAGTTAATAAGGAATATTCAAGCCCCAAATCCATTTGCCCCGTAAATAAGTGGTCAAAGATATGAACATTTTCAGAATTACAAATTATTTAACAAACATGTGAAAGAAGATTCAGTATAACTAACGAAAAGAATGAAAATCAAAATAAGGATGTTTTTACCTCAGACCTAGAAAATTAGTGAGGATAAAAAAAAAGTTGGGAATAGTTAATATTAGAGATATTGTAATAACATGGGCATAAGAAAACAATTTTGGTGAAGCTATGAACTGACTCAACCATTCTGGCAAGGAACTTGTAATTATCCAATACCTAGGACATAGAGGGGACTTAATAAATGCTTCTTCACTAACTGACAATGGATATGAAGAAAACATAATCGAAATTGCAAGCTACAAAATTATAATGACCAAGTTTGGCTGAAAAAAAAAAGATAAATCTGCTTCTTTGCAATAGTAGAAGTCCATAGGCATGGAATACCATGTAACACTAGACTTTTTCAATATCTTGGTTAGTTTTGTTAAAGTTTGTTCTTCCTTTTTTTCTATTCTTAATTATAAGGTATAAATCTCTGGGAAGAGTTAAGGAAGATACTACAATGGGAAATGTAAATAATTGTAAAAAAAAAAGATATCAATGATTTTATTTTAAATAAAAAAATAATTTGTAAAGTATTTTCTATGCACAGAACATAGCCAGTGAGAAAAGCAAAACAATATCTTTCCTCAAGGAACTTCTATTCTCACATGGGAAATTTTAGCTACAAATTGGATGGAAAGGTCTAATGGTCTTCCAACTGTCATAGCAAAGCAGATGGAAATACATCTTCATTAGTATCATTCCCATTCATAAAATCATATATCCATTTCTGATTTTGAGCCATTTGTAGTATTCATGATTTTTTGATCATACGAACTTTCTATTCTGGTCGTCAGTATGTTTGGTTACTGGGGTACTGGACACAATGGGACATACAAATGATGACAGGTCATATTTTCACAAGGGTTTCTGTCCCTTGAGATGGCTGCAGGGAGCGAGAAGGAGAGCTGATATAAGTTGGGTTCTTCTACACAGAGAACTAGGTAGCTAAGTTTGAGTGGAGGTGGCAGTCTGGGTATTAAAAGTTGTTTGAACTTCCTGGCACATGTATCCTCCCAGTCTCCCTCTTGGGACACTTTAATACTCTAACCAAGCAAGCTTGCTTGTCTCATTGGTGGCAGTTGTCCAAGAGTTGTTGTCAGTCGGTGGTAGTGGGACTCTTTTCCCAAGGGTTGTCCCTCCCATTAATGACTGGGAGGATGGGGCTTGAAGCCAAATCAGTATTCTAAGATAGTCTAAGAGGTGCTGCTTTCCAAGGACTTTTGGTCTTACTTGTACCATTTGTGAAGTACCAGTCTAAAAAGCAGATTACAAAATTTCTATGGCATTATCTGGAAGTATAGCATTATAATTATATACATGTCTTTATTTCTTTTAGGTGTGTTGGAATTTTGAAGCAGTGGCTTACCTGATCCTCCTTTGGCAGATGACCAAATAGAATCAGCATTTACAACCTGCAGGAAATGTCAAACATGAAGGCAAGACAAAAACTCAACATGGTTTAATCTCAAGAAAGGATAGGAGCCAAGTGGACCTATTTTCCTCTTCCTTTGCAAAAAGAATTAAAATTGGTTTTGTAATTTTTTGGCACTTTTCATTGGTAAAATACTTTCCTGCAGTATGATCCTAAAGGATTATGGTCCCTTGCATCTTGAGGAAGCCTTTTTGTTACTTTGTAGTCACATCAAGCACAATAATTTTTATCAGATAATCTCCAGTAGTGAAAGAGCATATTTAGAGAAATCTGATTTAGTACTTAGTAAAAGATTAAATTACAATCACCAAACTGGAAAAAAATAAAGTACAACTATTGAGCTGACAGGCAAATATCACATAAACTTATTTATGAGTTCTTTGTTATGGATGACATTAATTAATAGGATAGTGCTAATAAAGGAGAGGCCATTTGATTTGTTACCAAATGGGCCAGTTAATTTTATTTTTAATAATTTATTTATTTATAATATTATATATAATATTTATTATTAATTTTATTGCATTCTAAGGTGATTCTCTAGGGTTAGCCCCACTCAACCCAGTCATTTTGAGGGGAAAAAAGGGAAGTAAACAAGATAGTGTGGATGAATTAATATAAATCCATCATTCTTACTGGTAAGAGCACAGTGAGTAACAAATAAAAAGTATAAAGCATTATTTTAATATAAGCACAGAATATTTATGTTTTCATTCTTTAAAATACTAATACCCCTTTTAAAGTGGAATGAACCAAATTTAAAAAAAAAACTGATTCTGAGTTAGATGATATTGAAGTAGCAATGTGTTGAAAAGAGAACTAGATCAAAAGTCCTGAGACTTGAAAATTTGAAAATGCTCTAAGCTTCCCACAAGAGAAATATTAATTTTTTTATTATCTTCTGCATTTTGATGTGCATAATGATAGAATAAAAGGTGATTTTGCTAATAAACCCAATTCTAAGGGACTGAAAGATATGAAAATAAACTAGTATGTTTATGACCTCTGACCAGCAAATTATGATATTTCACCTGTCTAAACCTCATCTATATCATCTATATCAATCAATCAATAAAGAATTATTAAGCACCTATTATGTACCAGAAACTAGGTTAAGCTCTGGAGATGCAAAAAGAGGAAGACAGTCCTTGCCCCCAAAGAACTTACAATCAAATGAGGAAGATAACAAGCCAACAAATAAGTGCAAAGCAAGCTACACACAGATAAATAGGAAATAACAGAGAGAAAATCTTAGTAAGGACTTAAAAAAAAAAAAAAGTGAAGTCAATAGACTAGATTAAAGAGAAAGAACATTCCAGGCATTTGGAAAAGCCAGAGAAAATAATTGGAGTTCAAAGATATAGAGTCTTGTTCATGGAACAGCCAGAATCTAGCTTCAAAAAGTACATGGTGAGGAGCAGGGTGTAAGAAGACTAGAAAGATAGGAGGAGGGTAAGGTATTAAAGAAAGCTTTAAATGCTAAACAGAGACTTTATTTAATGCTGAAGAAAATAAGGAGCCACTACTATTGAGTAGAGGAATAAGATGACTTCTGAAATCTCAGATCACTTTTACACATGATTATTCTACAATATTCCAGTTCTGGTATTGTAAAATTTGGGTGGTTTCTTCTATTACAATCTCATTTTGCATATGAAGAAACTAAATCCCAAAGTAGTTAATTTATTTGCCCAAGATCACACAGGTGTTCAGAATTTGGGTCAAATGTACTGAATCCAAAGCTTTTCTCAATGTGCCATGTTGCTGCCCAAGAAAGCATCCCAAGAAAAGATGCTTTATTATCTGCATCATGCAGTTATGAAAGACAGTATTGTTACAATTATTATTATCTAACCATTATTAGCCAATATTAGTATTTTCATTATTATTATTAATTCATAGTTAGTGTATGGAAATTAATTACAAGCAAACCCATACAAACAAAAGATTTTTCCATTCATTTTAGTTGCACTTTGCTATAATATAAGACTAAAAAAATGATACAATTACCTTTTTTTTTTTTTTTTGCTGAGGCAATTGGGGTTAAGTGACTTGCCCAGGGTCACACAGCTAGGGAATGTTAAGTGTCTGAGACCAAATTTGAACTCAGGTCCTCCTGAATTCAGGGCTGGTGCCATATCCACTGCGCCACCTAGCTGCCCTGATACAATTATCTTTTGCAGATTCACATTGTGACTACCTAGATCAGACCCTCTTAACCTCCTACTCTATTAGAATAGCCTCCTAATTGGTTTCCCTACCTCACATTCTCTCCTCCTTTTCTTTCTCACAAACACTAAAGTGTTATTCCTGAAGCACAGGTCTGTCCATGTTGCTCTCCTACTCAACAAATTCCAGTGATATCATAGCACTTGAAATCAAATACAAATTATTCTGTTTGCTATTTAATGTGCTTCACAGATAAGACTCTAAATTACTTTTCAAGGTTTATAATATTTTACTGCTTTCTAAAAATTCTTCACTCCAGTCAAACTGACCTTTTTACTTTTCCCTGTCCACACCATTCCATCTCCTATTTATGTGCCTTTACACAAGCTCTCTTCCATGACTGGTTTGTTGGAAATGTTTCAACTCCCCCTCCTCATCTCTATTCTTAGAATGCCTAATTCCCTTCAATGCTTAGTTCAGATACTACCTTATACATGAGACTTTTCTTAATTCCCCAGGTATAAGGACAGCAAAATTCCCTTGTATTTAGTTACTATATGATTTTATGTGTTGTTTGCCATATTACTACTTGCTCCTTGTGGCAAATATTCTTTCAGTTATGTTTTTGTGCCCTAAATGTCTAGCATAGCACCTGGTACCTAGTAGGCACTTAATAAATACCTATTTGATAATTAATTGATTAAATCAAGAATATTTGATGCTAAATTAATTATTTATGCTTTCAACAAATATTTATTATCTATTAAAAGCAAGGAACTACACTAGGTAGCAATTAGTTATACAGATCTTCAGGAAAAATGGCCATTTGAAAATATTAGTTATGACTTTAATAAATATTTAAAATGTCTTTAAAAAGTCTATAAGTGCTTTGTTAAAAGTTGTCATTTTTGCTGAGATTTACAAAAATCTGTCTAAGAAACTTCTTTATCTAGTGATCTCTTATGCTGAAGAATTGAGGATAAATCTGAGTGATGATATAATATGTTGGACTACTTAGTGTCAGGAGACCTTTGTGCTCTTTCTCCCATACACATGAGCAAATCACTTAGTCTCTCTAACCCTCAGTTTCTTCATCTGTACCATTGGTATAAAAATATTCCCATTATCCCACAGTTATGAAAAACCTGCTTCACAAAATTTAAAGTGTTATATCAGTATGAATTTTATTGTTCTTTATTTAAAATTACCAAATAATTACAGAACCTTATGATTTTGTGCCCTCAGTAAAATCAAGTCAGTTCCTTACTATTTTTATTATAAAAAATCTTAAAGTTTACTAAAGCTGAATTTTAGTTAGATTCAAAAATTATTAAAAAATAGAATTTAAATGCCTTCTAACTAAAAACAATATACAAGAAAATGCCATTATAATGGAATTTCTGGGAACCAAAACTACATCTATGTAAAAAGGGATCCTATTACAGAAAGAGTATCTGTGAACATTGGTGACCTGATTTCATCCATAGAATAACTGTATTTGTGGAATGGTCAGGCCTTTTTCTAATGGGCTTTTACTATATTTTAAAATAAGCCTTGTACTTTTTCTATCTAGGAAAAAAAGGAATTCTTTTTTTTTAGGATAGCCACAGTTCCAGTTTTCATGAATGCTAAGGTATAGTGACTCAAAAAACAAACTAAAAAAATGTATTTCTGTAAGTCTATAAAACCTTTCTTTCTTACCTTCAAGGGTTCCACAACAGTCAATTATCTTTATAAACTAGAACATTATGAGTGGGGATGTTCCCATATTAGAGTTATGAAATAGGTTAATAATTTCATATTAGGTGATATTGCTCTTCAGGGCAGGTATATTTCATGCCCAATAACACAAAATCAAGAAACGTCTCCAAACCAAGAACACATATTTTGTTGCTATCTTTTAGGAAAGGAAATATTATTTCTTTTTCTTGGAATTAATTTCTTGACACACAGCTGTAGGAACTTCCATTTTTCTTTCTCAAAACCTAATACAAATTTCCACATATTATAGCTCATACACGAGCCTTTTGAGAAAGCTATATAAACCAGCTGTTTACAGCTTTTCCTTTGATTTCATTGGTTAGCTGCATGGAGGTTTTACATAGACACTGGAAATACAGAGAATTCTCTGTAGTCACATCCAGCGCATTGTATAGAAGGATATTAGAAGACAAAGTGCATATTGTTTTCAAAATCAGATTCTTTATAGCTGATGCACATTATAGATAATCTGATAATAAATACTGAAACTAAGCTCTACATTATCACTGTCTTGAATACTTCTGCATTATACAAATAGTACAAATACACTGCATTTTCAGATTAACATGACTGTTGGATAATAATGCCAGCACTACTACAATATTAAAATTATGAAAAATATTCTAGTTGCATTTATTCTCCATTTGGGGACACAATACTGGTATTAGTTTTTAGAATGGCATATCCTTCACTATGAGAATACAGTTGCAGATGGTTTGAACAAGAGCGGCTCTGTGACTACTCAGGCAGAAGTTCAGATAACCCTCAACTAATTCTAAAGCATATCTTATGCCACTGGTCTTCTAATTATACATTTATTGATTTCAAAGACATTATATTTGACAATTTCTTAAATCATAAGCACAGAGCTTTTTTAAAGTCTATCCTCAATTTTGTATAATTTTACTATATCTTGCAAATACTATGCATAGTTTTAAAAAGTACTGTGCTTTTTCATTTTTCACTCTTGTAAGCACATAAAAATAGATGAGCTGAATATATGTGCAAAAAGCAATATTGGTGATTGAACAGTGTTAAATAACAAATATGGCAAAGGAGTAATAATATAATTGAGCATATCATATACAAAATATTTTGGAACAAGTTAATACCCCTAAATTTCTTTTTTTTAATCTACCATCAGTTTTACAATACCAATATAGTACAGTTTATATAATATAGTTTGAAGTTTTTAAGAAATCTTATGCCTATCAATTTTATTTATGTACCATGAGATACACTCTCACATATTTAAAATTATTATTTTGACTGAAATCAAGTTTGGCTATATTGAATTTATACCATACTAATATACCATATGAACTTTATACCTTATGGTTGACTGAATTCTATAGTCACTCAGCTGGCATTTTAGCTCAAAAGGAAACTTCTTCCTAATATATTTTCTACTCCATCTTTTCCTTTTCATTTTGCCCCACCCAATTCTGGAAGTTCTTTCTCTCCCCTATCCATGAGTAAAAAATCTGTAGCCATTAGAAATAAAATTGACTCATAAGAGGAATGAGATTGTTCCAGTAAAAAAAAAGTGCAGTTTCATAGTCTGGAACCCAGGTTTTATTCCTATTTCAATATTTTTTTAATTATGATACTTTAAAAATTGGTCAACTACTTTCTGCTGTTTCTCAATATATAACATTAAGGTAATAACTTTTCAACTTAATTCAGTTTAACAGAAATTGATTAACTACAAGTTGTCCTGGCTATAGGAGATGTAAAAATGAAAAAGAACATAGATGTTGCCCCTCAAAAAGCTTATAATATCATAAGCCTAATAAATTAACATTCATCATATAACCATAATATTATAGGCTTTATCAAAAAGACATAGGTGATGTTCAAGAATAATAAATAACATATTCTTCCTGTCTCTTAGCTATCATTTTTTTCTTTTAATAATAGACAACTAGATCCAAAGTTATTTGATACAGAACCAATTGAGGAAATTTCTGAGTTTATTTTTTCTTAAAGATAAGAATATCTGTTTGGTAAAATTAGCAAGACTTAATCTTGTCTTGGTTTGTCACATTCTGATAATGAAGTGTTGAGATCCCCTAATAACATGTTTCCATCCATTTCTTCTTATATTATAATAATGTTTCCTTTATGAATTTAACTCTCAGATTATTTGATGCATGTGAATTGAAACTGTTGCATATATTTATTTTCCATTTTACCATTATGTGATTTCAATGTTTTAAAATTTGATTCTACTTTATCAGATGTTATTATTGTCATCCTTGTTTCTTTGAATTTTTAACAAGTTGCATAATAGTTTAAGACTAAGATCTTCATTTTAACTTAGTTTTATATTTTTACATCAAATGTATTACCTATAAACTACTGATTGATGGGTTTTGTTTTGTTCTCTCTTCTCTCAATGTTTTCCTGTGGAGAATTTAGATTATTCATATCTTTCATTAAAAGTAATAAATATTATTTGTTTTCCATTCTCATCATTTTCAGTTATTGGCTAAAGGGAAGAAGAACTCTCTTAAGTTTCTATAACTATTTCAGCTATTAAAGTGAGCAATTGAACAAGTTACATCTCTTTTTCATACACTAAAAAATCTGTGACCTCCTTGATTTGGATAGTCCCTCCAAAGATGCAGGCTCCAATTTACTGATGTCTCCATATTCTGAAGGACTCTTCTTCATGTCTTTCCATAAGCTAAGATAGCATAAAATGGGAAAGAATAGTCTCTCTGGAATCAGAAGGCAATGTTTCACTGCCTCTCACCTTTGAATTATGTGACCTTGGACAAGTCCTAAATCTAAACCAGCTATAGTTTTCTCATCCCCAAAATGAAAGAGCTCAGTCAAATTATCTTTTAAATCCTTTCCAATTCTATATCTGTGGTTTTTGAGGCTACGGAAGGATTTGTAGGGCTAGAAATGTGCCAAACTCAAAAACAGAATCATATTCCTGATTTATGATTCTCATCATCTTTTTTTCTGGTTATTTCTTCTTAGTATATCAACATCAATTAATAAAAATTTTTCATAGAGAAAATCTACATTTAAATGGGTACACCCACAAAAAAATAACAATCCAAAATATCCCTGCTCTTTCCTTTGTAACTGTAGGATCAAATATTGGCAAACCTTGACTTATATCAAAACAACCTCCTAGGAATGTCTGATGTAGAACTGTCTCCACTCCATTAATTAATTACCTTTTCTTCTCCCTACTGCTGTCTGGGAAACTTTCTCTTCTCCAAACATGTTGATCTTCTTAGGATTAAGCAGTTGCACAGCCAGGTTGCAGAATAACAAGCAAAACTTTAGACTTTAAGAGAAACAAATAGGGGCTGCTAGGTGGTGCAGTGGATAGAACACCAGCCCTGAAATCAGGAGGATCTGAGTTCAAATTTGACCTCAGATACGTAACACTTCCTAGCTGTGTGACCTTGGGCAAGTCACTTAATCCCAATTGCCTCAGCAAAAATAAATAAGATAATTTTAAAAAGAGAGAGAAACAAAATAAAACAGTACATTAAAGTATGTTAGCAGGAATTTTGTTTGTTTTCCAACGATTCTGGCAGTGAAGAAACTAGAAAAACTCAGAAATGCTATTTGTGTTTTTGAGGGATAGCAGGATTTGGGTGAAGTTACAGGGAGAGAACTATATCTTTTTTTAGGGTCAGGGAAAGAAGAAAACCTTGCTAAGAAATAATGGATAGTAAACTGAAAGAGAAGACAAGAAAGACCAATTTCTGAGAACATCAGGAGTCAGTTCATTTCAAGGTATAATTATTAGCTATGATGGAAAAGGGAAGGTGATAAATATGAAGATGAAATAAAGGCAATACGTTATAAGAAATGTTAAGAAGTCAATTTCAGGTGATAGAATCTGGAAAGATTTCTAAAATAAGGTGGCATTTGAATTTAGACCTTGGAAGAAGGGAAAGATTGGATGGATGGGAAAAGAGTCCATTATAAGCAACAGGGAAAATGTAGCAAAAAGGTGGGAGATGGAAAAGAACAAAATGAGAACCAGAGATAGTAGTAAAGTTTTGCAGGAACATAGCATAGGGTATTCAAAGGTGGCTATGAGATAAGGTTGAGATAGAGGTGAGAGGACAGAAGATTCTGGGCAAGGGAAACAGCAAGTACAAAGGCACACACAAAAAGAGGTGTAGTACTATTTTTGAGAAATTGTAAATATGGTCATAGAAACTAAATTGTAGTGTGTGAAGGAGAGGAATCTATGATAAATCTAGAAAGGTAGGAAGGAAAAATGTTCTGAAGGGCTTTCAGTGACAAATATTTGATCTGGGAGATGTTAAAGAATCACCAAGAATGACACATTTAGACAAGCTTTTTAAAAAATTATCTTTTGGGCCAGGGGAAAATAGACCAAAAATTAATTAGAAATTACATAATCTAATCTTAAAGAATGAATGGGTGAAACAACAAATCATAGGTACAATCAATAACTTCATCCAAAAGAATGACAATAATGAGGAAACATACCAAAATTTGTGGGAAGCAGCCAAAGTGGTAATTAGGGGAAATTTTATATCTCTAGATGCTTATTTGCATAAAATAAAGAAAGAGAAGATCAATAAATTGGACTTACAACTAAAAAAACTAGAAAAAGAACAAATTAAAAACCCTCAACTAAATACCAAATTTGGAATTCTGAAAATAAAGGGGGAACATTAATAAAACTGAAAGTAAGAAAACTATCAAATTAATAAATAAAACTGACTTGGTTTTATGAAAAAAAACCAGCAAAATAAACCTTTAGTTAATTTGATTAGAAAAAGGAAAGAAGAAAATAAAATTGTTAGTCTCAAAAATAAAAAGAGAGAACTTTCCACCAATGAAGAGAAAATTAGAGCAATAATTAGGAGTTATATGTATATGTTAATAAATTTGATAATCTAAGTGAAATGGAGTAATATCTACAAAAATATAGATTGCCCAGGTTAACAGAAGAGGAAATAAATTATCTAAATAGTCCCATTTAGAAAAAGAAATAGAATAAGCTATTAATCAACTCCGTAAGAAAAAATCTCCAGCGCCAGATGGATTTACACGTGAATTCTGCCAAACATTTAAAGAACAATTAATTCCAATATTTGAAAAAATAAGGAAAGAAGGAGTACTACCAAATTCCTTTTATGATATAGATATGGTGCTGAAACCTAAACCAGGTAGCATGAAAACACAGAAAGAAAGTTATAGGGGCAGCTAGGTGGTACAATGCATAGAGCACCAGCCCTGAAGTCAGGAGAACTTGACTTCAAATCTGGTCTCAGACACTTAACATTCCCTAGCTGTGTGACCCTGGGCAAGTAACTTAACCTCAATTGCCTCAACAAAGAGCCAAAAAAAAAAGTTAGAGACCAATTTTCCTAATGAATATTTATGTAAAAATCTTTTTTAAAAATTTAGCAAAGAGATTACAAAAAGTCATCCCTAGGATAATGTGTTATGACCAAGTGAGATTTATAACAGAAATGCAAAAATGGTTCAATATTAGGAAAACTATTAGCATAATTGATTATATCAATAACTAAACTAACAAAAATCATATGATTATCTCAATAGATGCAGAAAAAAGCATTTGATAAAATCCAACATCCATTCCTATTAAAAACACTAGAGAGTATAGAAATAAATGGACTTTTCCTTAAAATGATCAGTAACATCTATTTAAAACCATCAGCAAGCATCATATGTAATGAGGACAAACTAGAACCATTCCCAGTAAGTTCAGGGGTGAAACAAGGTTGCCCACTATCATCATTACTATTCAATACTGTTTTAGAAATGTTAACTTTGGCAATAAGAGAAGAAAAAGAAATGAAAGGAATCAGAGTTGGTCATGAAGAAACCAAATCATCACTTTTTGTAGAAGATATGATGATATTTTTAGAGAACCCTAGAGAATCAAAACTAAAAACTAAAAAAATAAAAATAAAAACCACTGGAAACAATCCACAACTTTAGCAAAGTTGCAGGATACAAAATAAATCCCCATAAATCATCAGTATTTTTATATATCACCAACAAAGTCCAGCAGCAAGAAATACAAAGAGAAATTCCATTCAAAATGATTGTCAATAGTATAAAACATGGGGGGCGGAGCCAAGATGGCGAACTGCAGACAGCTTTCTCTGTGAACTCCCTCCGACATTCCCTCAAACCCAGACAAAGTAAGCCTTAAAACTGGTTTCTGAGTGAGGGCCTTGCCAAGCATTTGGACTACAACGCACTTCTATAAAAGATCTACCTTGAAAAAACTCCGGAGAATAGTATAAAACATTTGGGAATCTATCCACCAAGGTAAAGTCAGGAACTAGATGAATACAACTATGAAACATTTTCCACACAAATAAAGTCAGACCTAATCAATTGGAAAAATATCAAGTGCTCGGGGCAGCTAGGTGGCGCAGTGGATAGAGCACCAGCCCTGAAGTCAGGAGGACCTGGGTTCAAATCTGGTCTCAGACATTTAACATTCCCTAGCTGTGTGACCCTGGGCAAGTCACTTAACCCCATTTGCCTCAGCAAAAAGCAAAAAAAAAAAAAAAATCAAGTGCTCATGGGTAGTCAATACAACCTAAATTAATCTACTTATTTAGTGCCACACCAATCAAACTCCCAAATGATTATTTTACAGATCTAGAAAAAATAATAACAAAATTCATCTGGAAGAACAAAAGTGAAGAATGAGGAATTAATGGGAAAAAAAGTGCTGAGGAAGGTAGCCTTGCTGTGCCAAACCTAAAAGTATATTATAAAGCAGTGGTCATCAAAACCATTTGGTACTGGCTAAGAAACAGAGTAGTGGATCAGTGGCATAGGATAGGATCACAGGGCAAACTAGGCAGTAACTACAGCAATTTAGTGTTTGATAAACCCAAAGACCCCAGCTTTGGGGATAAGTACTCACTATTCAACAAAAACTGCTGGGAAAATTGGAAACTAGTATAAAAGAAATTAGGGCTTGACCTACACTTAATACCACATACCAAGATAAGATCTAAATGGGTTCATGATCTAGGCATAAAGAGTCATATTATAAGCAAATTAGAGGAACATAGGATAGTTTATCTCTCAGCTCTGTGGAGAAGGCAGGAATTTGTGACCAAAGAAGTACTGGAACTCATTATTGAACACAAAATAGAAAATTTTGATTATATTAAGTTTAAAAGTTTTTGTAGAAACAAAACTAATTCAGACAAGATTAGAAGGAAAGCAATACATTGGGAAAACATTTTTACATTCAAGGGTTCTGAAAAAGGCCTCATTTCTAAAATATATAGAAAATTGTCTCAAATTTATAAGAATCCAAACCATTCTCCAATTGATAAATGGTCAAAGGATATGAACAGACAATTTTCAGATGAAGAAATTGAAACCATCTCTAGTCAAATGAAAAAAAAAGTGTTGTTGAGAAGGAGTCATATCTCCTATATGGACATATCTCTTTATAGACCAATGAAGGCAATTAAGGTAAATAGGATGGGGGATGGAATGAATTCAAAAATAGAAAACAGGTAATTATTAACATTTTAGAGAAGAAAATAAGACAGGTCAGAAAACATTTGAGAAAATGGGAGAAACAGAATAGTTTTTTTAAATTTTTTCTTCTTTTTCATTATTTTAATAGCATCTTATTTTTCCAAATACATGCAAAGATAGTTTTCAAAATTTACCTTTGCCCTAAACTAATCTATCTATTTAGTGCTATACCAATCAAACTCCCAAGAGATTATTTAACTGAACTAGAAAAAATAACGACAAAATTCATCTGGAAAAACAAAAGGTCAAGAATTTCAAGGGAATTAATGAAAAAAAATGCAAATGAGGGTGGCCTAGCTGCACCAGATCTAAAACTATATTATAAAGCAGTGGTCACCAAAACCATTTGGTACTGGATAAGAAATAGAGTAGTGGATCAGTGGAATAGGTTAGGTTCACAGAACAAAATACTCAATGACAATTGTAACCTAGTATTTGATAAACCCAAAGACCCCAGTTTTTGGGATAAAAACTCACCATTTGACAAAAACTGCTGGGATAATTGGAAACTAGTCTGGAAGAAATTAGGCATTGACCCACACCTAACACCATATACCAAGATAAGGTCAAAATGGATTCATGATCTAGGCATAAAGAATGATATTATAAACAAATTAGAACAATGTAGGATGGTTTACCTCTCAGACCTGTGGAGGGGGAAGGAATTTGTGACCAAAGAAGAACTAGAGGTCATCATTAATCACAAAATAGATAAGTTTGACTATATCAAGTTGAAAAGTTTTTGTACAAACAAAATGAATGCAGACAAGATTAGAAGGGTAGCAGTAAACTGGGAAAATATTTTTACATCCAAAGGTTCTGATAAAGGCCTCATTTCTAAAATATATAGAGAATTGACTCAAATATATAAGAATTCAAGCCATTCTCCAATTGACAAATGGTCAAAAGATATGAACAGACAATTTTCAGACGAAGAAATTGAAACTATTTCCGGTCACATGAAAAGGTGCTCCAAGTCACTATTGATCAGAGAAATGCAAATTAAGACAACTCTGAGATACCACTACACACCTGTCAGATTGGCTAAAATGACAGGAAATGATAATGATAGCTGTTGGAGGGGATGTGGGAAAACTGGGACACTGATACATTGTTGGTGGAACTGTGAACGGATCCAACCATTCTGGAGAGCAATTTGGAGCTATGCTCAAAGAGTTATCAAACAGTGCATACCCTTTGACCCAGCAGTGTTTCTACTGGGCCTATATCCCAAAGAGATTTTTAAGGAGGGAAAGGGACCCACATGTGCAAAAATGTTTGTGGCAGCCCTTTTTGTAGTGGCAAGAAACTGGAAATTGAAAAGATGCCCATCAATTGGAGAATGGCTGAATAAATTATGGTATATGAATGTTATGGAATATTATTGTTCTGTAAGAAATGACCAACAGGAGGATTTCAGAGAGGATTGGAGAGACTTGCATGAACTGATGCTGAGTGAAATCAGCAGAACCAGGAGAACATTATACACAGCAACAAGACTATACGATGATCAATTTTGATGGACATGGTTCTCGTCAACAATGATGTGATTCAAGCCAGTTGTGCTGCGATGAAGATAGTCATATACATCCAGAGAGAGGCCTGTGGGAACTGAGAGTGAACCACAACACAGCATTTTAACGCTTTCTGTGAATATTTCCATGCATTCTGTTTTCCTTCTTAGGTTGTCTTTTTTTTTCTTCTTCTCTTTCTAGATCTGATGTTTCTTGTGCAGTAAGATAACTGTATAGATATGTATACATGTATTGTATTTGTCATATAATTTATCCTATCTAGCATGTATTAGATTACCTGTCATCTAGGGGTGGGGGGCGGGGGGAGGGAAAGGAAAAGCTTGGGAAAAAAAGTTTTTTTTTTTTTGCAAAGGTCAATGTTGAAAGATCACTCATGTTTTGCAAATAAAAAGCTTTATTAAAAAAAAAACAAACAAACAAAATTTACCTTTGCCAAACCTTGTGTTCCAATTTTTTTCTCCCTCTCCCTATCCTCACTCTCCAAGAGAGCAGTAATCCAATATAGGTCAAGCATGTAATTCTTTAAATATATTTCCATATTCATGATGCTACACAAGAAAAATCAGACCAAAAGGGGAAAAATGAGAAAGAAAACAAATAACAAAAAGTGCTTTGGTGCACATTCAATTGTCATAGTTGTCTCTCGCTGTAGATAGCATTTTCTATCACAAATCTATTGGAATTGACTTGAATCACCTCATTGTTGAAAAGAGCCAAGTAAGTCCATCACAATTGATCATCATGTAATCTTGTTATTACTGTGTACAATGTTCTCTTGTTTCTGCTCATTTCACTTAGCTTCAGTTCATGTAACTCTTTCCAGGCTTTTATGAAATTAGCCTGTCCATCATTTTTATAGAATATAGTTTTCCCTTACATTCATATACCATAACTTATTCAGCCATTCCCCAACTGACGATGGGCATCCACTCAATTTCCACGAACTGAATCTTGATGAGAGTAAAATATTAAGAAAATAAGGACATGACAGAGGTGGAAAAGTAGAAAACTAGTAAGAGGGAAATGTTAGATTTGAGGATCTTAGTGGTAGAGGAATTGTGTGTGATGATAAGGTCTCTCTAGTGAATTGCTTAAGAACAGTTGAGGTGAACAGAAATCCTCTGAGTTGAATTCTAAGAACTGAGGACACAATTTAAAATAGATCATCAAGGAGTATATTTAAGACTTGGGGGGAATGTAAAATTGTGTCTTAGAAGACAACAGATGACATCAATAAGGATTAAGGAAGAGTGCTTAAAGTCTGATGGCAACTTTAAGGAGTCTTTGTCATTGGAGGGCTTCTAGAGTCATGTCAAGGAAGCAAGCATTTATTAAACACTTCCTATGTGTCAGGCATTCTGCTAAGCATTGGGGATAAAAAGAAAGGCAAAAACAGTTCTTGCTTTTAAGGAGTTCACAGTCAAATTGGGAGGACAACATTAAAATAGCATTGAACAAGCAAAAGATACAATTCATTTGAGATGACACAATTAATACAAAGGGAAGAGAAGAAAAATGAAGAAGTATTTTTAACAATGGACTAGAGATTCCAAGTGGAACAGCTAAGATTGTAGGCAAAGGAGAAGGGTTGAATAGGGAATGATGGGGGATGGGGATGAAAAGGGACCTTGATGAGAATTGTCACAAAGTGGAATGAGCAGAGGGGAATATTACATCAGCAGGAGGCCTTGGCTGCTCCATAACTTTCATCTCCAATGATCTAAAAACCTTTTTCTTATCTTTCCAAACTACTTTCAAATATCCCTGAATCTCTTGGCATCCCAAATTGGAACTCTGAAAATATTTTCCAATAAAAACATTGTACATGATAGTTGGGTTCTCTAATGCTCCTAATTGTACTCCAGTTACAGTGTGCATTAAATATGCTTATGTGAGATAGCCTGGGATTTAAGCAACTAAGAAGATAACATTTTTTTCTATGGGAAAATTCACTCTGATTTCTGAACAATCAATTTACAAATTAATTTTGGAACATAGACTGTTCATAAATTGGAGAGTGATTGCAAAATTGCTTTGTTTTTCTTAATTTGAGAAAGAGAATGTGATGGGAAGAAGGCATAATAAAAATATCCATAAACTTAACATCATCATTTAGGTGTTTCCCACAATTTTATGTTAAAAAAAAAGGAAATGTTGAGATCAAGCAGATTTGGCAGCTTTGAGTCTTTGCCTAAACTATAAAGGATAGTATAATACATGCTATTTGCCTTTCTTGCAGTTAATAAAGGTTAAAATTCTTTTTCCCCTCCAGATGATGATTTTTAAATGCAACATGGCTTCTTCCTAACAAGACACATTGAAAGATAAATATTCCCAATTTTAAAGATGAAACCTATGAAATATATGAAAAAAGAAAAATCCAGATGGTGCTTGTCAATCATTACAGATGAATTTGAGGACATAAGTATTCCCAAATTGAACAGTTGCAGTCAACAGTAATCACTATAAAAATGTAAAATTGTTTCTCTTATTTATTTCTTAAGATTTCACTTTTGGAGGTTCATATTTTACCTTTGGCATGCCTTTTGACAGTCACATGATAGGAAAAAGAAGATGCATAACAAAGAAAAATTTGTCTTAAATGTGAAAAATTCATACTATGATTATACTTTCAAAATTATCAAATAATAGTGGAATCACATGAGATAATTGAGAAGATGATTTTCTCTGAGAGGTGTAAAAGATTCCCCTTCACAGAACAATCAACTATTTTTGCTACTGTTCACCATGTGAATGTCCTGATCGATGGCCACCTGCCCAAGTCTAAATGGTAGGGCAGTGGGTAGGGAAGAAAGGGAGCACTAACAATTCATGACAGCATCATAGCAAATGATGTTAATTGAATTGATTTTATTCTCTGCATAGAGAAAAATCTACAGCTTGGAAAAGCTGGGAAGATAGAAGGACAGAGGATTGGCAAGCATTCTTTTTGTGACCCTGTAAAATTGTTCATAATTATATGGAAAGCTGTTATATACAAGGTTCAGTTCATATGTAGAAAGTGAAATAAATTATTGAAGGCTGGCTCTATTCCTATCAGGAAGAACTAATATAATGCTAATGAACAATTTATTCATTTGATATGTAGGCCTTTCCTTTTCAGGGTCCCAAATATTTTTTTACTATTATTCCTTTGATAAACACATATCAGATGATGTAGCATCTTGGGATGTACAATTGTCAAACATAAGCATGTCATGAAAAAAATCAAAATACAATTCAAATACAAAACATACTTTTATGTGAGATGCTAGGATATGTTGAATAAATGACCTTTCAGCAATGGTGGCTCCATGGAATTAGGCTTAGGATTCCTACATCAAGTTACTGTCTAGCTTGTTTCATACCCATAATTGGAGTAGCTTATCTGAACTCTTTGCTTTTTATTTTTATTTTTATTTAGTTTTTGTTTTTTGAACCCTTTGGTTTTTCACTGGATCATTGAATAGTTGGTCTTTGGTGATTCTAAAGGGTCCCAAAGATTTCAAGCTAAACTAATCCACTAACATAAGCACCAAGACTTTTTAGACCCTGGCCATCTTTTATATTCCTTTTTTACTCTATTCACCTCAGTGCCAACTTCCACTAAATCAATCATCTTCTGGTCTTTTCCACAGTGTCCTGTGGATATCCCATGTCATTATTTCCTAAAGATTGCTCTAAGCCTAGGACAAGGGTTAGCGTCATTCTGATCTCTTCTGGATCTGTCATATTGGGAATAACCATGGTCTGATTTGATTTGATTCTGTGCATGATCTGATTTGAGTAGGTCTTTACTCAACTTCAGATACTTGGGCTAACCCTGAATCAGCTTCAGACACTTCA
Organism: Myrmecobius fasciatus; assembly: GCA_023553655.1. Taxonomy (NCBI): domain Eukaryota; kingdom Metazoa; phylum Chordata; class Mammalia; order Dasyuromorphia; family Myrmecobiidae; genus Myrmecobius; species Myrmecobius fasciatus. The sequence continues at coordinate 321,531 of JAJPUD010000625.1, read as the reverse complement.
GTAATCAATTGACTATGAATTCTGTTTGTGCCAGCCATCCAGACATATCACATATGATGTTCATAGAGAGATTAGAAATTTTACTACATGATGAATGTTTCCTATACAATTTATCCTGCTGAGGTAATATCCCCTAGTTTGCTTGGTCAATCAGTGTACTGAGTATTTTCTTGGGAGATCAGTGTGTCTGGATTTCATTTTTCTACTTATTTTCCAACCACTGGATATTCACTATAAGAATAAAAATTTAGCCAATTCTTAATGTTTTTCCTCTAGATACTCTTCATGGAAATATGTTCTCTTTTTACAATACTCTAAAGATGATTGAGATATATTTTCTGATGATACTACCCACTTGAACTATTGTAATAGATTTTTTACAAGTCTTTTCATCTCCATCTTTTACTTCTACAATCTGTCATTTATACCACTTTCAGAGAATTTTTTTTTCTTTTCATGCATCTGGTCAAATCATTTCTGTGCTCAAAAAAACTTCTCTAATTCTCTTTATTTTTAAGTAAAACTCCTCTGACTGGCATTAAAGGACCCCCTGTCTTTTCAGCCACTTCCCACATTTTTCATTTCTACAAAGCTAACATTTAATGCTGTATATTGCAGTCACTGGTATTAATGTCATAAGATAGTAAGTTCTTTGAGGACAGGAAACTTGGAAGAACAGTGAATGGCACATGATGAACACTTAATAGATGTTTATTGTGTTCTGTGGTTTGCATTTTGAGATGTCTAGAGGAAAAATAAAGCACCATATTCATTTGAAAATATTCTCATTAAATAAGCATTACCAATGTTGATTTAAGTTGTCTTTTTTTAATTGCAAGATCAACTTACTTCTAAAGTAAAGTAGAAATTAGAAAGAATAGGTTGTTTCTAATAATCTTCAATTTATCTATGAATGTTTGAAATGTAACACCAACTAAGCAGGCCCTCACTTTCTGGAGGCTACGTATGTTATATTTTCCTATCCTGTAGGGTTTTCTGGTACTCTTAAGGAAATTTAGAGTTTCTAGATACTACCAGCCCCACCAATAGTGTATTGTGCACTCAAGTATTACATCAGATTAATATTTTACAAAGGAATACTTACTTCAAAGGAATAATAAAGAATATACAATTATATTTCATAATATTTGGGAAGCAAAATCCCTCCCTGATCCAAACCATTTCATTCTCTCGGGAGAGGAAGATTTAGTCTAGTTTAGCTCAATTATTATTGAGCATAGTCCCAATTCCAAATCCAAGGCTCCCCTTTTGGCTTCAAATATCAGATACCCTGATTTCTCAGGGCTTTTTTTCTGTGTTGCCTGATAATAACATCCCACTTGGAATCCTGACTTCAAACTCCTATGTCCTCTGAGGAGTAGTACCTAGAAACTAAGAGAAACAAAATTAAACAGAATAGAAACAAATACCTCAGTACATTTTCTTTGAATTGTAGGACCTGAAAAGAGAAGGTAGAAGGAGATATTTCCCCTTTCCTAATGCAGTTCATGGTGCCCATACTATGGATGAACTGTCTGTGATCTTTGCTCTCTAGCTGAAGCAGGAAAAAAAAGTACATAAAGAGGGCAAAACTGCATTAGTTCTTCCACTTTTAAAACCTATCCTGGCTATACAACCAATCAAAGGAGGCTACTCCCACCAGATTAATAGAGGAGCATAGAGAAGGAGGGTGCTTCCATATTAGGTGATCTGGGCTTAAACAAAAAAAGGGCTCCATTACACAAATAATTAGCTCTTTAATGCCACAAGTGTCAGTATTTCTGAAATCTCTGTAATGATGGCATGGAACTCTAATACCTTCCATTTGTTCTTGATTTATGATTGTCTTCTCACTATCTAGCCAAGGCTTAAATAATTCATATTATGTAAGCATTAATTTCTTTATTACTCATTTTAATTTAATAAAAATATTTAAATAAAATTATTAGAAATAAATCAGTGCAATAGTCTTGAATGATTTTCTTCTCAAAATTGGCAGACTGACATCATTTCCAAGTTATTTATTGATATATAATTTTAAATTTTCCAAAAAGCAGATACACATTTTTAGCAATTTAAAATTATTAATATTGTTACAAAATATTTATAGAACATATTCTAGACCATAAATAAGATAAGTTTTTAGCTTAAGGAGCTTATACTCTAAAAAATGACATGACAAGTAAACATAAAACAACATGAGGAATGAGTGTTCTCAGAATTGAGATACAATTGAAAGTCTTAGATTAGTACTATGAAAGAATATTTGCCAAATTGGTAGCCTCTTTTCTTTCAGATAAGATAAATATTTTGAAAAAAAAAGAATAATGAAGTGTTTTCTTTTCCAACATGATGTTTATTTCACACTTAAAGCTGCTTTTCTTTTTGAAAAATATATGATATTGGCCAATTGTGTGGCCCAGAAAGCAAATTAAGACCAGCTGAAAAATTGAAAGTTTTAAGTGCTAATTTTAATTCTGCTAATGAGGGCAAATCATTTAAATAACTTATAACTCAGTTTTTTCATCTACAAAGTGAGATCCCTGGAATAATATGTTACAAAAGCAAACCAATATTAAAGTAATTAACAGATTCAAGAAAAAGAAGAATTTTGTAGCCCTTCAATTATAGTCCAAACAAAACAAATTGCTTGGGAAAGACAATGAATTTCACATTCATTTAGTTGCAATACTAGCAAGTAGGTAAACTTATTTTCTGCTGTCTTATGCTGAAAGGACCCCAAAAAAGTACTAGAACTTACATCATTAAAGCAACAAGAAAGAAGCTCAAGTTACAAGGTCCAGGCAACGAAAAGTTTTTGTTCATCTAAATAATAGGGAGTAAAAATACCATCTTTGATTAATAAATATTTAAATAGACTCTTTTTGGATTTAAGCAATCTAAAACACTTGAATGTCTACATTTTCCCCAGTAAAGCAAACCATTTTGCTGTTACTCATAGCTAACTAAGAGATACATGATTGAGTCATGGAATCCTAGATGTAGAGGTAGAAAAGACCTGGGACAGCATCAAGTCCGAATCCCCTATTTTATAGATAAGAAAACTAAGGCTGAGAGAGATATAACAACTTGTCTAGGGTCACATAGGTAATAAGTATCTAAGGCAGGATTTGAAGTGAGGTTTTTCTGACTACAGGTTAGCCTTCTATTTGATACATAAGGGTACATATTTCCAGGAATATTTAACAATAATGACAGGTTTATTAGCTTTCAATGGCAATGGCTCCCTTGTATAATAGAGTTATAAGGCTAGCTCCTCATTAAGTACACGACTTGTGGATTATACAGCAGAGTAACTCCCCATCACACAGGGAAGTATAGGGCTAAATTTGGGGCATAGAGAATTTTCAGTCCTATTCTCAACCCTGAGGTAGAGGATGTTAATTGATTTATAGTTCCCTTAATCCTTAACCAGATTCTAGGTAGTATAATGGATAAAGTGCCAGCTCTGGAGTTAAGAAGACTAATTTTTTTTTTTAGTTCAAATATGACCTTGGACACTTACCAGCTGTATAACCCTAGGCAAGTCACTTACCTCTATTTGCCTTGATTCCTTTTCTATGAAATGAGTTAGAAAAGAAAATTACAAGCCATTCTAGTAATTTTGTCAAGAAAACACCCCAATAATAAATGACTGGAAAATGACTAAATTAATCCTTACCCATCCTAATTTCTCACCTTTGCCAACAATACATATAATTCAGAAGAAAACATAATTAGACAACATGGCAGAACAACCACTATTTCTTAAATATAATAATAGATTTCTCCAAAGGCTGCACCAAAGGTTAGAGGAAAACAGAACAGAGAAAGAACTTCAAATAAAACCCCAGAGAGAATTTTTTTCCAAACTAACCTCAGCAACTGCAGTTAGACTAGAGTAAAACAAAGCTTGCATTGTGCAGAAAACATTAAAACAAACACATGTCTAAAATTGATAAGCATTTTGCTTAAAGGAGGGAGGTAGGGGAAGAGAGAAGGAAAAGACTTACAGTATAATCTTTTTGAGGAAAACATATTTTCCTTCCCTCCCTTTGCCCCACCTTCTCTGATATAAGGCAGTGTACAAAGTGCTCATTTCTATCTTCTTTGTTTTCATCCCAAAGCCAGAAGATCAAAGAGTTAGTAAAACCTCCCTGCTGTAGAAGGTCATTACAAAACTAAATGCAGCAATTCAAAGTGGAAAATAGAATGAATGCTAGGAGATGTTTAATGAAGTAACATTTGAGATGTATTCTTTGAAGAACATTTGCCGAATCATTTGATTGCTTTAGAACACACCGGGAACAATACGTCCTACAAGGCGCTAACACTGACTGATGGTTACATTTTGTTGAAATGCTGCCAAGCCACTTGGAATCACAAGTATATTTGATATAGAATTACCTAATATGGTGAAAATATTCATGAGTATTTTGCATAGCAAAATGATATTGAAAATTTACTTTTCTTTTCTAGGGTCTAATTAAATGTCCAAAATGTAAGACATTTATTTGAAAAATAATTCAAAGCACTACCTTCCAAAGCACTGACAAAGTTTGGTTGGCAAGGTAAGGGATGAGCAGAATGCTTCCTTTTAGCTATCAACTTTCATTTTGCTATTATTTTTAATACATACATTCATAGAATAGGAGCAAGTATTAAATATAGAGAAGAATTGTTAGAAAATGTCAATATCACACACATTGACTTTATTCAAAAGGGACTGGCTGGCAGGCTATGTGGCTTCATTGTAGAGGCTACAATCCTTGATACTCAAGGAAAAGCATAATAAACCCCCACATTTCTCTTTTGGTCAGAACAACCATTCTTTTTTTAATTAAAGTTTTTTATTTTCAAAACATATACATGGACAATTTTTCATCATTAACCCTTGAAAAACCTTGTGTTTCCATTTTTTCCTCCTTCCCCCCCCCTTCTCCTGGCCAGCAAGTAATCCAATATATGTTAAACATGGTAAAAAATATAGGTTAAAACCAATATATGCATACATATTTATACAGTTATCTTTCTGCACAAGAAAAAATCAAATCAAAAAGGAAAAAAATGAGAAAAAATAAAATGCAAGCAAACAACAACAAAAAGAATGAAAATGTTTATGTTGTGATCCACACTCAGTCCCCACAGTTCTCTCCCTGGATATACATGGCTGTCTTCATCACAAGACCATTGGAACTGGTCCGAATCATCTCATTGTTGAAAAGAGTCACGTTCTTCAGAATTGATCATCGTATAGTCTTGTTGCTGTGTATAATGATCTCCTGGTTCTGCTCATTTCACTTAGCATCAGTTCATGTAAGTCTCTCCAGGCCCCTTTGAAATCATCCTGCTGGTCATTTCTTATAGAACAATAATATTCCATGACATTCATATACCATAATTTATTCAGCCATTCTCCAATTGATGGACATCCATTCAGTTTCCAGTTTCTAGCCACTACAAAAAGGGCTGCCATAAATATTTTTGCACATATGGCTCCCTTTCCCTCTTTTATGATCTCTTTGGGATAAAAGCCTAGTATGCTTGGATTAAAGCCCTTTGGACATAGTTCCAAATTGCGCTCCAGAATGGTTGGATCAGTTCACAACTCCACTAACAATGTATCAGTGTCCCACTTTTCCCACATTCCCTCCGACATTTGTCATTATCTTTTCCTGTCATTTTAGCCAATCTGAGAGGTGTGTAGTGGTACCTCAGAGTTGTTTTAATTTGCATTTCTCTGATCAATAGTGATTTAGAGAACCTTTTTATATGAATAGAAATGGTTTCAATTTCTTTATCTGAAAATTCAGACCAACCATTCTTAAAAAAAAGCAGTCTTCCAAAGATATATCCGGAACATAACTGTCTCATTGGTGTACCCATATGGCTGTCCATGTGGTTTTAGTCAATTAAGTCAATCTAGTCACGTATGACCCCTGACTAAGGAAAGAGAAGGAAATATTTAGAAATAAAAGTTTTATAACTATTATTGCTATTTCAAGTCAAGTGGACAAGTATTTATCAAGTACTTACTATGTGCCAGATAGAGTACTAAGGCTAAAGAAAAAGGCAAAGTCCCTGCTCCCAAGGAGCTCATAGTCAAACAGGAAGACAACATGCAAACAATTATGTACAAGCAAGCTATGTTAAGGATAAATTGGAGATAATCTCAGATGGAAAGTCCTAAGATTAAGGAAGACCTGGGAAGACAACAAGGTGGTGCAGTAAATAAAACATTGGCCCTGACACTAACCTGAGTTCAATTGTACCCTCAGACTATTACTATGTGACTGTAGGCAAATCACTTTTCCTCAGTCTGCCTCTGTTTCTGTGTTTGTAAAATAAAGATTTTTTAAAAAGCATCTATCTCCTAGAATTGTTGCAAGGATAAAATGATATAATATTTTAAAAGTACTTTGCAAACTTTAAAATGCTTATTACTATTATGATTTGAAGGCTTGGAAGACAGTGCTGGCTTTCAATCTGAGCCTTTTCTACAGAAATATTTTAGTATATTCACTGAAAAAAATTAATAAAGCTTTATGTTCACAGATAGTTTCTGCTCTAAGGAGTAGGATCCATAGAAACATGCATTTGGAGCTGGAAGGAATCTTAGAAATCATAGAGATCAAAAGTCTCTTGGAACGAGAAGATTCTGGGAAGATGGCAGAATAAAATTCCAACTCTCCAGATCTGCCCAACAAATAAGACAAAATTACACTTCAGGTAAATTTAGAATAGTTTAAAAATGAATAAGAATTGGGGCAGAACAGTGGTTCTCCTGGGAATATCAAAGAAGATCTAAAGAAAGATACCTGGACCAAAGTTTCATCCCATATGAAGTGTAAACATCTCCTGAAATAGCAAGCAGGGAGCCCTGGAACTAGATGGGTTGGGAAGTTGCCCCCAGCCACAGATACTGTAAGAAGTCAGGAATCTGAATCCACTAAAAGTGATACACTAACAAGCTCTTGTTGAAAGAAAGAAAGAAAGAAAGAAAGAAAGAAAGAAAGAAAGAAAGAAAGAAAGAAAGAAAGAAAGAAAGAAAGAAAGAAAGAAAGAAAGAAAGAAAGGAAGGAAGAAAGAAAGGAAGGAAGGAAGGAAGGAAGGAAGGAAGGAAGGAAGGAAGAAAGAAAGGAAGGAAGGAAGAAAGAAAGGAAGGAAGAAAGAAACAAAAAAAGAAAGAAACAAAGAAACAAAGAAAGGATAGTCGGAGGGGAAAAACCAACCAGAGAAAGTTACCATGGGAATAGGGAAGAACAGGGTTCATCTTCAGAGGAGGATACTGAAATAAAAAAACCCTCTTGTATTCCAAAGAGTAATGTCAAATGGTCACCTTCACAAAAAGAATTCAAAGAAGAACTCAAAAAAAAAAGACTTTTAAAATAAAATGAGAGAGATGGAGGGAAAGAAGGGATGGAGAAAGATGGAGGGAGATGAACAAAAAAAAATAATCCAAGAAAAACAAGATTATATAAAGAAAGGCAATCAACTAGAAAAGGAAATCCAGAATCTTAAGGAAGAAAATGACTTTTTGATAGAATTGGGCAAGCAGAATCCAGAAAAGATATGAGACCAAGAAATAATAAAACAAAATATAAAGAATTTTTTTTAAAAAATAAGAGAATGTGAGACATTTTATAAGAAAAACATATCTGGAAAACAGATCAAGAAGAGAAAATATATGAATAATCAGATGAATTGAAACCTATGACCAAAAAAATATATATTGATATAATAATACAACAAATAATTAAAGAAAAATGTCCAAAAGTGTTGTTATAACGAGGGGAAAAGTAGAAAAAGAAAAAAAATTAATTATTACCATCTAAAAGATATCCTATGAGGAAATCCTATAGGATCATAATAACTAAATTTCAAAACCCCCAGATCAAGGAGAAAATATTAGGAACAACAAGAAAAAACAATTCAAATGCAACAGAGCTATAATTAGAATAACATGAGACCTAACAGAGGCTACATTAAAAAACTGCAGATCTCAGAATACTATTTATTGAAAAGCCAAAGAACAAGGGTTGCAGCCAAAAATATCTTACCCAGCAAAATAAAACTTAATCTTAAATGAAAAAAAAAAAAGACATTCAATAAATTGTCAGAATCTCAAGATTTTGTTGCAAAAAGACCTAAACAATAGAAAATTTGACATATAAGATCCAAGATAAATGCCAGGTAAACATCAAAGATTAATTTCAAAGGACTCAATAAGGACAAACTGTTTATGCTTTATGTGTGGAAATGTAAACTATATGTCTAAAATTGTCATTAGTAAGTGGGTAGTTTGAAAGAAAGATTGGAGCAGAGCTGAGTCTGATGTGATTCTAAAAAGTAAAATCATATAGGAAAAGGTAAAAAAAAAATAGCAATTAGGTCATACAAATAAGGTGTGACAGCAAGAACTGACACAGAGGAATTAGATGGAGGAGGGCTGTAGTTCTGGAAGGCTACTCACATTGGGATTGTGTTGGAGAACAATACGTGTGTGTGTGTGTGTGTATGTATATATATATATATGTGTATATATATATATATATGTATATGTATATATATATGTATATCATATATATATATATATATAGGATAAGGACTAGTATAGAAGGGAGTGTAGATTAATGGGAATGAGATAAAATTTGTAGATTAATAGGAATGGTATAAAGAGAAAGGGAAATGATGAAAGGAAAGGGTGTGTGTGGGGAAATAAGGGAAAGAATCCTTGGGGGTGGGATATAGTAATGGCAACACAAGATAATAAGTAAAAGTAAAGTTGAGGAGTCAGCAGGGAGAGGAAACAAGAGATACACATAAATATAATAATAATGATTTTTTGTGTGTGTTTTTGTGTTTTGTTTTGTTGGCAAGGTGATTGGGTTAAGTGTGACACAAGATAACACAACTAATAAGTGTTAAGTGTCTGAAGTCAGATTTGAATTCAGGTCCTCCTGACTTCAGGCTGATTCTGTATTCACTGTGCCAACTACTTACCCCTACCATGTGAGTTTGACATTATTGCTCTAAGATTATATTACAGATAACCTTCATTGGAAGAATCTCACTGGGGAAATTCTTATATCTGAAATCACTGGATCCTTGCCCTTTGTAAGCTGAGTATGATTTCAAAAGTTGAAGATGGTGGGTTTGGGGAGTGGGAGGTGGAAAGAAAGATTTTGGACCTCAGGACCATCTCATTTAAAGGTTGATAATGTGAATATCAAATTAAAGTATTTAATAAACCTTAGGACATATGAAAAGTCATTTCACTCTATGAGGTGTTTTTATATTTGTTGAACTTTTGGGAAAATCCCCAGTTAAGATATATGGGAAAATTAACACAGTAATCAATTCAGGCCCAAAAGACAGATGCTACACTGACTCATTTATAGAAGGTTTGATTAGCTCACCTGTAACTTTTGGTGATCATCCCTGTGCAAGGGATTCCCTGTAGTATTTCTATGAATAGCTGCCTGTATAAACACACTACTTTAACCTACATTTTTAGAAAACTTTGTCTTTTTTGATGAAATAAATCTATTCCTCCTCTCCTCCCATTGAAAGGAACATGTCTAAAGGGGTGGAAACCCTCACACAATTAAGATAATCTCCAAATTCTGCCAGACGAATAAATGGAATCAATCATCAGTCCAGTCAATCTGTCAGTAGATCAAGGATCTATCTATGTTTGAACAAATCCTCAATCAATTTGGAAGAAGTTAAGTTTTTGATCATAGTATAGATAGATGATACCATACCTCCTATGACTAAAAGAATTAGACACACCTCTGGCATTGTATATAACACTGCAAGTCAAATTCATAATAGCACATTCTAGTACATTGAGTCAAACTGTGGTTTAATTGAATGGTGAAGGACCTTTGAAAAAGAATTGTCCTGAGGGAAGGATTGAGCTTCCTTCTCTTTCCCACCTTGACTAAGTCACCTTTTAATCCCTTTTTACTACTATCTGATTCTTCAGCTTTTTTGTGATCCCTTTTGGATTTTTTTCCCCTTGGCAAAGACACTGGAGTGGTTTGCCATTTTCCTCTACAGCTCTTTTACAGATGAGGAAATTGAGGCAAACAGGATTAAATGACTTTTACCTCACACACCTTGAACTCAGGTCTTCTTGACTTAGGGTCCAGCACTCTATCCACAGTAACACCCAGCTGCCCAAATAAGTAACCTTATGAATGTCAAAATGTCAGTTCTAGAGTTCCTATCAGCAAAAACAGCAGTTTCTTTTAAATTGCAATAGGTGATGTAATGGCATGATGATGGCAGCTAAAGTATGGGAGGCTGAGAGAACAAAAAAGGACAAACAATATGCAACAAAGAGAACTAGCTTTAGAATACCACAAAGGCCCAGCAGAGAGCAACACCTAAGCAGAGGCTTGCTGGCAAAATTTGCTTAACAACTAAACTGGATGGGTAGGGGGCACAGTAAATGCAGGACTTTTAAGTTTAATTTTCATTATTAACATTTTTTTCTATCTCTTTCTAAAGTCTAGACAATCAACAAAACAATATATCCAATGCTGATTTAAGGCATTTTCTGATTTCTGAAATGTAAATGCTCACACTGAAAATAATCAGCTCTTTTGAGATGAGCTGACTCCAGAACTCCTTTGTTAAGGAGAACTTTATGATGACTCCCTGAAGGAAGAAAAGGACTTCCACTAACCAGGTCACAGGAATTGTTTTCCTTACTCTTGGGTCACATGTGGTCTTCAAGTTTAAGCCTATTCTTTCAAGGATTTTGTTTGTGAAACAGAGAGCAGCCCTATGTTTGGAGGTATATTTCTATTGCAATTGTTTTTACTATACCTGCTAATTAAATACTCTTTCTAAGAACTAAGTCTAACTTATAATCAATGAGGAACACATTAGTGAGCAACAGTACTAAAAAATCCCCACCCTCTCAGGGTCAACTCTAGCTGCCCTCTGGGGGACCCGACCTACCAAGAGAAACTGTTGCTATAGTTTGCCCTTCCTTCTTAAAGAGGACCAATGTCATCAGGAAGATGCTATCTTAACTTGCAATTGAATTAGATTTAATTGAGATAGGGCTATCATCTGTGCTGACCTGTGGTGTCCCCTTTGGAGCCACTTGGATCCAGTGGCAAGATATAGATCAGGACTACTGGCGATGGCCCTTGATGCAGTGGGAAACACTGGTCTCTTTCATCTAAGGTCTCTCCTAGGTTTCAGTGATTAAGGCAAGGTAAGAAATGAAGCTAAAAGATTGACTTGTTTTACTTACATACACACACACACACACACACACACACACACAAATCATTTTGGGAGGGGAAAACTCTTAGGGTTTCTGGTCAAAAGAAAAACAATTACTATTTACACGCACTCTGAGTCATCAAAATCCAAATAATGACCAAATGAGATTTGGGATAGGACCTATTGTAGATCAAGATAAGTAGAGGTTGGGGCAATAAATTCAGAGAGGCTGCTACAAAGCTTAAGTTGTGACCAAAGCCATATAAATCAATCTTTCCAAGGAACCATCCCATTAACTAAAGCTATAAGCAATCAAAAGGACAAAGAGCTCAAAGTGAAGGTCCAGAAGCTGTAAGTAAAATACCTACCAGCTAAAATCCCAGAGATCTGAAAGTAGAAATAAAGTAAAAGGATTCAGAGACAGAAACTCAAAAATATAAAACAATGGAGATAGACATATAGCCTTTAGCTGCCTTACATAGATCTAGAAAAGATGCACATTGGAAAAATGGATTGGCAATTTATCAGGGAGCTAGAGGCAGTTTTATTTTACTAGGATTAATTGGCTGATGACTGTTTCTTTGCAGGTAGGTATTCCTGAATAAAAGTGGAATCAAAGATTGTAAAGGGGTACATGGTGCTATTTTTGAATTAAAACAAGCAGAAGGTTTCATTATTGAGGAGATCCCACAGGTGAAAGGGTCTTATCACATTCACTCACGTTGCTGAAGCTGAAGAGAGTACTTGTTGAGTATTACCTAAAGTCTCTGAAATATATTCTTTGCCATATCACATACATAAATAATTAAAATATTCTTTTTTCATTTGGTTTCTTTTTGTAATCAATCAATAAACATTAAGTGCCTACTATGTGTTAGGCACCATGCTAGGTGTTGAAAAGTAAAAGATAGTCTCTGCTCTCAAGAAGCTCACAGTCAAATGGGGGAATTCATATGCAAATGACAATAAGTAAGCCATAATAAGAATAAAATAAAGCAGAGGAAGGACACTAGAATTAAGAATTAATTATAGGAAATATATCATGAAAGAAAAAATGTATTCTGCTTTCAATTCTTTCTTTTTTATGTATATTAAGAGGGAAGGGAAGAGTTTTACAAATTCACCATTACCAAATTTCATACAAGGTCAACCTTGCCCAAAATAATTTCCTCAAAATTACTTTTAAGACAGTCACTTTTCATAGGTTAATTTCAGTAGATCTTATGTCTTTTAATATGAAGCTACTTAGTCTCATTAGAACATTATAAATTATTTGTCTCAGAAAAAAATATATTAAAAGCAAAAATACTTCTATTAGTTTATATAACACATAGCAGTAAGTTAAAAATATCAGAATGCATACTATTAAAAGAGAAATACATATGTCCTTACAGAACAATTTTTAGTCAGTTTCACATTAAACATTGAAAACAAAAGTTGACTTATCTTAAAATAAGCTAGTCACTATATTACTCAGCTGCAAGCAAATGTTTAGTTTGTAAATAAGGATGAACCAACAATGCTTGACGTGTAGTTCATCAAAATCACAACAAGAAACCGATTATTCTGGATGTATAAAATTCCATGTTTATTTAATATCTGTTACATAGCTGGCTCATTGAAACCAGACTCTGTAAAGAAAAATAACATTTCTGATGAACAAAAACATAATCATATAGTTGAAAATCATCCTATATTTTCACATGAATAAAGATGTCATTAAACAAGAGTTTCAATAAGGAAAGACTTTTCTTTGAATTAATGTGACATCTCTCAAGGTTCCAACACAGCAGTAGTCTTGACTAGATCTTCAAAAGGCTAGACACCAGATAGGCAGCTCAGTGTTGAGAAATTCACTCATCTTCTCTCAGTGTTTAGTTGCTCTTGATTGTTGCCTCAAAAATACAGCATTGGCATAGGATGCTGGCTTTACCACAGATGCATTCTCAGAATGTCCACATCTGGAGTTCACAATTGGTCTACCTAGGCCCAAAGAAGAAGAACAACTATTAAAGCAATAGACAGAACATCAATCCTTAGAAAAGGAGGGCTGCTTGCTACTCTTTTAAACTTAATTTGGTGGTATTGTGTAGACTCAGCCTAAATGAGGCTCTTGACCTCCTTATTTAATATCTTGTGACTGATTAACCTTGAGGGTAATGATTACTAATTTAGTTACCCATGTTATAAGCAAATTGAAAGTCCCTACAAAGTCTTTTAAACCTCTAAAAGTGTTAGAGTTACCTTACAGTTAAGTTAAAAAATATACCTAGGGGCAGCTAGGTGGCATAGTGGTTAGAGCACCAGCCCTGAAGTCAGGAAGACCTGAGTTCAAATCTGGTCTCAGACACTTCCTAGCTGTGTGACCCTGGGCAAGTCACTTAACCCCAATTGCCTAAGCAAAAAAAAAATATATATATATATACCAACTAAAATTATTTACTCACATAAAGTATGCAAGTTAGCAAAGAAAAACATCAGCATTTTTTGTTGTTATTTCCATAGCAGTAAATATTATCTGCCCTGTGGATGGACTATTTAAAACGCCTTTCTAGAGTGCTCTAAATTGAATTAGTTACAGGAACAACTTATGTAAGTTTTCCTGAACAATATTATCTCAACAATATCATAATAACATGCTATATAAATAATGCATTATTTAATGCACATAGCATTGTACTTTGTATATAGTAAGCTTTTAATAAATGTTTAACAAATTCATTCATAACCAAAACCCACTATAAAGCTGTGAAATTCCATTCATATGATTCAACCAATTGTCCAGTGATAAATGGGTCAGTGAAGACGGTCCTGAGTCTGGAGCCAGAAAGTCTCATCTTTGGGAGTTCATATCTGGTCCAGATACTTACTAGTTGTGTTATCCTTGGCAAGTCATTTAACCATGTTTTCCTCAGTTTCCTACCCTGTAGAACGATCTAGAGAAGGAAATAGTAAACCACTCCAGTATCTTTACAAAGAAAACCCCAAATAGGGTCACAAAGAGTCAGATACAATGAAAAACAACTGAACAAGCAAAAGAAGCAACTTATTCCTACGGAACTAAATAATCTCAAAATACTATTTAGGTTTTAATGGAATTGATTTATGATATTAAATCAGGAATTCCTGTACCATGAAAGAGCACATGAAGTCTGACACAGGAATGCAGAAGGCCAGAAGCATCATCTATAGCATGTAAGAAACAAGAAAAAAAAAACTTTTAAAAAATGTTTAGCAAATCTAAAAAAAATAAATCTTTATCCATTTTTCTTAGGCAAGGTACTTGCTTTGACATGATTGAGCTAAGAAACCTGTTTCCTTTCTCTATGGTCAGACTTTATTTTCTTTTGACTTAATAGAACCATATCAGAGTCAGTAGCTACTAAACAGAGGTAAGAAATAAAGAAACACTTCCTCCTAAATGAAAAATTCCCTAAGACAACTTTTATATCCCTCAGAAAGCCTCACACAGGTCTTGGGATTATTTTGGATGCTTGATAAATGTTTTTTAAAGAGATTTTTTTTTCCCTTGGGGCAGCTAGGTGGCACAGTGGTTAGAGCACCAGCCCTGAAGTCAGGAGGACCTGAGTTCAAATCTGGTCTCAGATACTTCCTAGCTGGGTCACCCTGGGCAAGTCATTTAACCCTAATTGCCGAGAGAGAGAGAGAGAGAGTGAGAGAGAGAGACAAAGAAATAGAGAGAGAGAGAGAGAGTTTTTTTTAAATAATAGCTTTTAATTTGCAAAATACATGTTTTCAACATTCACCCTTGCAAAACCCTATATTCCAAGTTTTTCTCCCTTCCTTCCTCCCACCCTCTCCCCTAGACAACAAGCAATCCAATATATGTTAAATATGTGCAATTCTTCCATACATGTTTCCACATTTATCATGTTGCACAAGAAAAATCAGATCAAAAAGGAAAAAAAAATTTAGAAATAAAAGAAAAAAAAACAAGCAAACAACAACAAAAATGGTGCAAATACTATGTTGTGCTCCACATTCAGTCCCCATATTCCTCTTTCTGGATTTAGATGACTCTCTCCATCAGAAGTCCATTGGAATTGGTCTGATCACTTCATTTTTGAAAAGAGTCAAGTCCATCAGAGTTGATCATCACACAATTTTGTTGTCACTATATACAATGTTCTCTTAGTTCTACTCACTTCATTTAGCATCAGTTTATGTAAGTCTCTCTAGGCCTTTTTGAAATAATCCTGCTGATTGTTTCTTATACAACAATAATATTCCATAATATTCATATACCATAACTTAGCCATTTTCCAACTGATGGACATCCATTTAGTTTCCAGTTATTTGCCACCACAAAATGGATTGCTACAAACATTTTTGCACATGGGGGTCCTTTTCCCTTTTTTATGATCTCTTTAGGATACAGACCCAATAGACATACTGCTGGGTCAAAGGGTATATGCAGAATTTGGTAACCCTTTGGGCATAGTTTCAAATTGCTCTTTAAAATGGTTGGATCAGCTCACAACTCCACCAACAATATATTAGTGTCCCTGTTTTCCCACATCCCCTCCAATATTTATCATTATCTTTTCCTGGCACCTTAGCCAATCTGAGAGCTGTATAGGTGTACTTTGGAACTGACTTAATTTGAATTTCTCTAATCAATAGCAATTTAGAGCATTTTTTCATATGTCAATTTCATCTGAAAATTATCTGTTCATATTCTTTGATCTTTTAATCAAATTGATATCAAAATATCAAATTTGATAATTCAATCATTATCAATTGGAGAATGACTTGTATTCTTATAAATTTGAGTCAATTATCTACACATTTTAGAAATGAAGTCTTTATCAGAACCCTTGCATGGTAAAATTTTTCCCCAGTTTTCTGCTTCCCTTCTAATCTTGGCTGCATTGGTTTTGTTTGTACAAAATCTTTTTAATTTAATATAATCAAAATTATCCATTTTGCATTTCATGTTCTCTAATTCTTCTTTGGCCATAAACTCCTTCCTTCTCCACATATCTGAGAGGTATTAAATGTTGTTTGAATGAATGAATAAATGAAAGGTCTCTAGTGCCTTTAAGAATTTGTTATTAGATCTTATGTGGTTAAAATGAAATGGGAAACAGGTAACTTGGGGAAAAAAATCTTTGAAGTAAGTTTCTCTGATAAAAACCCTAATTTCCCAGATATAAAAGTAGTCAATTCAAATTCTTTAGACTAAGAGCCATCTTCAATAAAGGGTTAAAAGAGAGAAAGTTTTCAAAGGAAGAGATCCAAATTATCAACAACCATATTAAAAAATTCTAAATCACTAATAAATAGAGAATTTAATTTTAAATCACTTTAAATATTCAAACTTATGTCTATCAAATTGGCAATGATAATAAAAGAGGAAAATAGCAAGTATTGGAGACACTGTGAGAAAATGAGCACACTAGTGGAGGTATGAATTGGTCCAGCCATTCTTGAAAGTTATTTGGAACTATGACCTGATATCTACATAACTGTCAATGACCCTTGCCTCCATTATACTACTACTGGGCCCATGCCCAAAAAAGATCCATAAAAGGGGGAAAGGACTTATTGATAATAGCTCTTTTCATGGAAGTCAAAAATTGAAAACTAAGGAATATCTTACTATATGGGAATAGTTAAACATATTGTGGTGTATGAATGTAAGGAAATATTATTGTGCCAAAAGAAACTGCAATAGACACTTTCAGAGGAAACTGGGAAAAGTTTATGACCTGATGCACAGTGAAGTGAGCAAAACTAGAACAATTTATGCAATGACGAGAACAGAAAAAACAATTTTAAAATATTTTACAACTCTGATGACACAATAAAAAAAGAAAAAATATATAATCTAGAAGATACTTAAGAATTAAAGCTTCTACAAATCTATCCCAGATTCAGAGAAGTTTGATTCCTGCTTTTGCGATACCCCATTCTCTGCAACTTAGAGCTGTAAGATCACACCAATGTATCTGCAAAATCTTCCCTGTTCCTAAACTCTTTTAATAGAAGCCAATAAAAAAGTGAACTATCATCATTAGTAATTTAAAACAAGCAGGGCACACAGCCCAGTACAACACAAATGAAATATGTTTTTTCCCTAGTGAGAGAGATTACAAATAGGACAGCTAAATCCAAAAGCCCAGGTGAGAAGGCAGTCACACATTTTCCTTTCATTTTTTTCATCTCCCCTTTCAGAGTCTCTGCAAGGTGAGAAATGGCAGGGAACAACAAGAATGAGGCTACTGAGATGAAAGACAAAAATGACCCAAGTGTAGGTTGAAGAAGAAAAGATGGTCTTGAGAAATTATAGAAATGAAGAAGGAAAAAAAATGACCAAATTGGCTGGCAGCTAAATGTGGGAGGAAGAGAGGCAAATGTCAAATGTATGAGCTTGGAAGACTAGAAAAATAATAGCACTAGCATTTCCAACAGGGATACAATATGTGAAGAGCAAAGCAGGGGGCAATAAACACATTTCTCAATAGGCAAAAAAGAGCTAAGAATAGAGCTTATCTCCTCTTCTTCCTCCTCCCTCCAAAGACCATGGCTTGATCCCTATAATACATTTTGTGAAATGTTAAAATTAATAATCATATTAATATAGAGCTTTGATGAAAAAATAAAATTGTTTTGCCTTAACTATTACCTTCTTTCTTTATCTTGCTTCTTATAAGGATTTGTACTGAGGATAAATACCCAGTGACAGAATCTGTAACTGTTCCTTATACAACAGTGCATGCTGAAATAAAAGGTGGAGTGCCTACCTTAGAAGACAATGATAATGAGCATATACAATAAAAATTTTCTGATTGGTTTATTTTTGGTGGGGCTTTTTTTTGTTTGTTTTGATTTGCAATTTTGGATAAAATGTGGTTTTTTTAACTTTTTATTTCATGTATTTATTTTATTTGCCTCATTTATTATTTATTTGCTTGCTTTGAATTATTTATTTTATTTAATTCATTATTTTATTTTATTTTTATTTCTTCACATATGCCTACATGGAACATATAAAAGGGATTTGTGAGCAAAAATGAATGGTTGCACGTGCTCATTCAAAATGAACAGACAGTCCATCTCTGCTCCTACCCTTAGAACAATGATAAATGGCTCAAGGACTTGTCTTTGGGGTTCCTGTTATCTTGCTGACATCCTTGTTGGCTTGCTTACTGATCTTGGCCCCGTTTCCTTGGATAGGTGGTTAACAGAAGAGAGGAGAGGGAAGAGGAGAAAAAGAGAAGAAAGGAAAGGAGAGGAGAGAAGAGGAAAGGAAAGAAGAGGGGAAGGAAAGGAAGGAGAAAGGTTGAAGGACTCCTATAGTAAGTGAGTATCCCTGGCTGAAGATACAGTAAAGAAGACAAGGGGATAATTGAAAAGGTAGGATGAAAAAATAGGAGAGCAAATCAGAACCTAGAGAAAAGATAGTATTATGGAGAAAGCATAATTAGCAGTGACAAAGGCTGCAGAAAGATCAAGGATAAGGACTGAGTAAAGGGCATTCAATTTAGCAATGAAGATACCATTATTAACTTTGGAAAGAGCAGTTTAGGTTAAATAAAAGTGGTTAAAAATAAGATATTTGGTTCTTCTTCCTCCAGCAAAGTGTCCTCCTCAGCATTAACCTTATGCTAGCATCCTGAGGTCTCAGGGTGTCCTGCCCCCTCACTATCCTCATGCTGGTTACCCCAATCATCATTTGTGGCAATTTCCCTGAGTTTAAAAATTCAGGCAGTAAACGAATATTTATTAAATGCTTCCTAAGTAGAAGCACAGTTCTAAACTCTGAGAACATAGAGAAAGGCAAATCAAGGCTTTCCCCACAAGGATTTCACATTCTAATTGGAAAGATAGCATGTGCTTTAGGAAGACCCTCACATACCCTGACAATCATCAGATTTCTCATTGCTTTTGTTGAATCCTAACTTCCTCTTCCACATTTGTGAAAAGCTGCACGAGTGAATATGCTTCTTATGTGACTATGACTTTGACTAGTTGTATTATAATGAATTTTATACTGTTTATATTGATTGATCTTAGAAGCAAAGACCTGAAGGATATGTAAGAGGACTCATTGCAGCTGTTGACTACCATTTGTTAAGATGCATAAACCAGGAGAGGTAACCAGATGAACTTGGAACATCTAATCAGAACCATTAAAGATTATTTCATAATGCATTTTTTTAAATTAGGAAGTTATCACCCTGAACATTGCCACCATAACTAATGAATGAACTATCCTTTATGGCTGAAATTGTTAACTAATTTAACTGAAAACTTCCTCTTTAAACAACAAAATACATAATTACTAAAATATTTCTAAAATGCTGATGAAATATTTCAATGGGTAGATAATTTGATCTTGAAGACCCCACTGGCTATATTATATACAATATATTCTCTCCTTCTTGAAGTCATTATTTGCCATTATGTAGCTTCATGTATTCATGTAAGTATTACAGGTAAAATGGTATAATTAAAATATATATATATATATATCATTAAAAAGTTGTCTTGCTTCAAAGTATTTAATGTGTCCAATCACTGGCCTTCAGAATATTCTGCACAACTAAATTACATTGTGATTAATATTACCTCTAGTTTTATTTAATTATATTTAATATAATCAGACTAATTATTATGGAAAGGCACAGATATTAGGTAGAATCTAAGAAATATTTTATTTTAAGTGACTTGAGTCCTGAAATAAAATGGAACTTGTAACTGAAGTCTATCTATACTGGGGATAAAAGATCATTTTTTGGTATGGTGAACACTTTTTGAATTAATGAAAATGCTAGTTCAGTCGGTGGCATTTCAAATAAGGAAGCAGAGCTTCTTCCAAAGTATACTTTGGAATTGAACATAAACATAATTTGAAAAAGTGATGATGAACTAAACCACATTTACATAAGCATTTGAATAATGGCTCATGGATTCTGTAGAATATTCTCCCTCCTCCCTTCCCTTTTTTTAACTGAATCACATGGAGTATCCTATTGGTTCATTGCCTGGTATCTTATTCAGACTTTAAATCTTTCAGCAAGACATGAAATCTAGTCTGTCTCACCACCATTTTTCACATTAAGCATACATTTCTTGGAGCCAGAGTGGGATATTGGAAGGGGAAGAAGAAAACTCTGAGGCTTTTTCAACACATTTCATTATTTTTTAATTCTAAACTTCAACATGTGAAAATTAAAATGACAAACCTACTAAACCTTATATTCATTGAGGAATTCTGAAGAAACAATGATGATAAAGAGAGAAGGTGTGTATTTCCCTGGCTGGTAGACACCTTTGTTGTGCTTGGAGATCAAAAGGAAGTGATATTAGACTTCTAGAAATATCTGCAGGGAAATACTAAGGGAAAAAAAAACATGAAACAAAACATGCAAATATAATATGCAATGGATTTTCCTTATGCTACATATTTATTCTCACTGCCAAATCCCTGTTAAATCCAAGTTCATTTCGGGTTTCCTATAAAATAAAATATTAAAACATGATAAAGCATCTTAGTAGGGCAAAGGGTCTCTTTCTGCTCCTGGGACACTGGATATTAGTGGTATAGAAAAAGTCTCCCCACATACATCCAGCTTCCCTAAAATATCCATCACAACCCAAGCAACTTCAAAATAATTTTATCAGTGACATGGTTTTAAATTATGCATATCCCCATCTTGAAGCCTTTTTGCAGCTGCTCATCATAGAGCAGCTTATCAGTCCTACCAAGGCTAGACCTAGGGGATATACCATTGCCACTACCAGGTACAGGCACATTTGTGCTCCAATGATAAATCTGACCACCATCTATATTTCCCACGCATAAATGAATGTTTAAATAGCACAAACACAAACTGCACTAAGGCAGGAGTTCTCAAAATATTATCCATAGACCTTTGGTGATCTGTAAAGCTATTTTATATAGCCTATTAAGCATCTGTGAGATGTTATGATGGGTTTGAGTAATAATAACACAATACCCTATTTAGGACAAAGTTTGCAAAGAATTTTAAATACATTATCTTGTTTTCTGTTATTTTCTTTTTTAAAGAACATTTTTTTGCCCTCAGGGGTATTATAACCTATTTTGTATTTTTTTAAATGACAACATTTATACTTTTATTTCTTTTGTTAACTAGTCATTATTTGTGATATAAATGAGGAGTTTGGTCAGTCCATTGACACAGGAAACATGAAATAGAAGAACATCTATTACCCATATTTCAAGATCATTAGCAGCTAAGATAATATAGATAATAGCTTTTAAATATTGTAAATAGGCAAATAAATAGTTTTGGGATTTGAAAAGAACTGTCCATATGTTATCTGTATCATTTGACCATTACTACAATTCTAAGAAGCAGGTGCTGTTATTATCCCAATTTTTGAGGAAACTGAGGCTGAAAGTTTAAATAACTTACTCAGGATCACACAACTAGTAAATGTCTAAAGGAGGATTTGAATTCAAGTCTTCCTGACTCCGGGTCTAGCACTTATCATATCCATTTACTACCTAGCTATCTAACATATATTGGGATGGATATTGTAGAGTTGGTGGAATAGCATGTATATCTGCAACACAGTACAAATAGTAAGTTAAGCCCAGAATTGCACAGAATGAAGAGAATATAATAGATTATAATGCTTTCTGGAAATTGCAAAGCTCTTTTACTGACCCCCACAAAAGGAAAAGACTATTTTTTCAATGTTATCCTTGTTGTTCTATCATAGCTAGAAGTAGAATACCACTGCTCCTGAAGAACTAAAGGTGATTAATCATCCGCAGAAGACAATGGAAAGTTGCATGATAAGTGTGAGCATTACAATATACAGCCACTTAAGAACTCTGAAGAAATAAAGGAATCAAGGAATTGCATAAAAGAAAGAGAAGATGAGCTAACACATGGCAACAGTGAGGGATGACAGTTGGATAGCTGAAGTATTCCACTGGTTCTATCAAGAGAAAGCAAAGAAAACCTCCAGAATTCTTAAATAGGTGTTGAACTTTTGGGAGAATAAGAATTAGCACAGTTTATTCAAATATAGATGAACTATTCCCAATTTCATTGGAGAAATGGCCTGAATCAATGAAATCACTGAATCATTTGAGTATAAATAAATAAAAGATGTTATCTTATCTAGCAGTAGCAGTTTCCATATTTATTCTTGGGGCTATTTTTAAGGAGAAAAGTGAAGTGCATTGGGCAGATAGCAAGTAGGGTCTTATCACATGGAAGTGGTGAATAGGTTGAAACAGTTTTCTAACAGTGACACTCATGTATTTATTCACTAGACCTAAGATTCTTTGTTTACTCTAAAGAAATGTGATATAAAAGCAAACCTGAATTTGATTGATTGATTGAATGACATTGAAAGGTAGTTCTAAATAGTTCCATAGAGAGCATGAACGTTCTAGAGGAGATGGGATTTCAGTGGTTTTTCAGTGTATGGTATCTTATTTGAATCATTGCCTTCATTTCTGATCATGTTCTATTATACTCCATATACTGTGGCTCTAAGTCTATAACCAATACCTTGAGAAAATAAAACAAATTTGACAGGTTTTCCTTTGGTAGACTGGCATATACCTCACCAATTTAGGATGTAATAAAAGGGGATGTTTTCCATGGTTCGATATATTGTAAAAAAAACAAAAAAACAAAAAAACCACAGACTCAAGATTATAAGGAAAGAGGAAATGCATGAATTCTATTGATTTTTAAAAGGCATAGAAAATACTTTATTCAGATTAAATTATCCCTGAAAAAAAGAAGGGAGTTTAGTAGTGAATAGGCCAAAAAATATAGGGTACCTTTGGAGACAACAAAACATTCTACAAAACTCTTTAATGGAAAAATAATGCCTCCCAACTGGTTCTCACAGATTAATGCTGCCTCCTGACTCACACACATTAGTGCTGCCTCCTGACTCCATAGTCACTTTTCTCTATGAATCACCAAATCTTTCTTATCTCCAAGGTTAGGACCCATTGACACTATTCTTATTTACAAACCATGCACAATTTTGCAATATCGTCTATGCTCCTATTGTTCAAGATTTATTACCTTGTATCAGGTTTGTCTCTGAACTCTGCTTTTTGAGGGGAGGGAGCTATCAATTCAGTACCCATTCATCTTTCCTAATGCCAAAAGAGTATATTTCTTCATCCCTTTTCTCATGCCCATATAGAGAAAGCTTCTGGATGGAGGATCCTCTAAGATGCTTGCTGATGTAAGCTTGTTTATTAGCTCATTTCGCAATGAAAACTGCAGCACTTAATAAATGTGTTTTTTTAATTCATGCAATCATTCACTAATTTAAAAAAATCATTTCAAAATCAACTCAAATTCCATGGCATATCTTCTGAGATAAGTGTGCTGTCACCATAGCAGAGAGAACGATTCTGGCTTCATTGAATGAAGAATGATGATTCTTTTCACTCTGAGAAATCTCGCAAAAACCCAACCTACTCTTCTAGATAGAAACTCAATCTATTGGCCACAGGAATATGTCAAGTTTAATATCCAACTATGCAAATAGATCTCTGATTTCAGGGACACGGTATTTCCTTCAATGACACAGATCATTTATCCATCCATAGCTGGTCCTGCTTATGTAACTGTTGTCCATGTCATTCCAGAAATTTGCTATAGGTGGTCTATCCAACATATCGGAGGTCTTCTTCACTTTCTCTTGATGTAGTGAGCATTTTAATAGACCATATGAATAATAGAATATTATAATGAAATGGTATTCTGTTAAGAAAACCAAATCAAATGTCATATTAGATTAGCATTAGACTAGCAGGTCTAATTGTTCTGCAAAGCTCCTTATTTTCATCAATGGAATTCAGACTACATATTCTTTACTTTAGTCAATCAGAGCTACTATAATCACATCTAGTACAAGCTAGACATACTTACCTACATGACTTTTGCATATGCCATTTCAGATATCTAAATCCTACTTCTAAGCTCAGTTGCTTCTTTGGAAATTCTATATATCTTTTGAAACCCAGTTGAAATGTCACTATCTCTAAGGACCCCTGTGACTCATCCTATCAAAAGTGATCTTTTTTTCCTGATGTTACACAATACTTTGTACAGCTCTTGTACCCTTTTCTTATTTTATTTTGCAAGGTAGGTATTTATATATATGTACTTGCCCCTACTTAGTCTTTAAACTTCCTACAAGCAGGGAAAGGGGGGAAGAGAGTAAGTATTTATATCATACCTGTTGTGTACCAGACAATGTGTATCTGAGGCTGGATTTGAACTTGTTATCCTGACAACAGGCCCTAGGTTCTACTCCCACTAATCAAGGGTAGTCTTTTCAATTTTTTTACCCCTTATCAATACCTAGCAAAATGCTTTATATAGTGTAGGCAAATGGAATAGGGGAAAATGAACTTTGGACAAGTGAAATATTATTGTCACTTGCATTTATATAATACCTTATTCTTTAGGAAGAAAATACATCCATAAGATCAAGTGCATACAGAAAAAGGGTAAACAAGGTGATGAGGGGCTTTAGGACCATATACATAAGGATTATTTGAAGGAACTGGAGACTTTGACTTAGGAAAAAAAAGAACATGATAGCTGTTTTTAAGCTATCTGAAGAGTTATCATGAAAAAGAGGAATTGGATTTCCTTTTCTTGGTCCTGTTGGGCAGCAGTAGGACCAATTGAAAGAAATGGCAAAGAGGCAGATTAGACATGAATTTAAGGAATGTACTGACCCTTGGATGTTTTGCATGTGGCTGCATTTTCAGAAGAAGATGTGAGCTCCATAAGGGCAGAGACTATCCTTTGCCTCTTTTTAAATCCCTGGTATTTTAGCATAGTGCTTGACACATAGTAGATATTTAATAAATGTTGATCAATTGATTGTATGATTCATCGATTTTTCTTTATTTTTTAATCATGGTTTCCTTTATTCCAGTTCTTCTTCATAACTCCCCATGTGTTATAGCCTCTTTACACTTATCATTAGTCTCTCCATTGCCCTCTGAATGATTCTCATTTTTTAATTTTTCAGACATTACTGTTTTCTCTGACTTGTAGCCATACAACAACAGAGATAAATACTGGCATTAAAAAGAGAGACCTTCAATAGAGAAATGTATAATTGTGATAGCTAATAGCTTGGTACCAAATAAGAGATGAGAAAATGTACTTCTCTCTTTCTTTTGTAGAGTTTGGAGACTATTGGTGTGATACCTTCTATATAATGTTGTAATTTGGTTGTTGCATTGATTAGTTTTGATGAATTATTTCTTTGCACTCCTTTTTATTCTTTTTTGTAAAGTACTAGGTGGGAAAAGTAGAAAGGATTTTTTTAATGAAAGTGATGATTCAAAAAAAAAGTTTTCAAAAACAATTTTAGATGGGCCTTTATTTTAGGTAAATTAGGTAATTCACCAGTTTCCCAGCTAGTAGCAGTAGATAGTGTTAGAAGATCAAATCCTGTCTCGGGCACTTACTAGTTATGTGACCCTGGACAAGTCATATAACTCCTCTCTCAGATTCAGTTTCTTTATGATAAAAGTCAGATTATAGAATTTACCTTTCAGAATATTTTTGGGAATCAAATAAATAAATATGTGAAGTGTTTTGCAAACTTCAATGTGCTGTATAGATGTTAGCTCTTTTATTACGACTTCTACTCTTAGTTACTACTACCTTTACCACCACCACCACCACCACCACCACTACTACTACTACTACTACTACTACTATTACTATAAAAGGCAATTCAGCATTCTTTGCTATATTTTGATAGATAAGTTCTTATAGGTTTTATCTTGCTGCATATGATATTGGGAAACAATGGATATTCTTCAACCTCTTAGTTTTTCCCAAGTAGTTGTTTTGACCAAACTAATTGGAATAGTAATAAATTTTATCCAAGAGTCTCTGAAATATTTTGAGCTTTGATGTAACCAGTTTAAAATGACTCATAAAGAACACTTTAGAGAACTTGACAGGGGATATTGAGAATTGAACTATTTATAGGGAATCTCTCTTCAATTTCAACTCTGCTCTGTATCTCCTGATCTTGCAAGCAGATATCTTATCTTATGTCCTATCTGATAATAATAATAATTAGGGCATTCATCAAATAAGGTTTATAATTGCTATGAATTTCTGAGAATCTTGAATAATTTTGATGTATCCATAGGAGACATCTTGTTGGAAGAGAGCTTTTAAGGCAAGCTTTTGCTTTAGTAAACGAAATGCAACATTAGGATTATGCATTCCTTACATTTCTAGCAACAACTGGAAAAATTGTGGCCTATTATTGTAAAAGATTACTTGAGAAAAATCTGCTTACTTCCTCACTAATAGTCTCATCTAGGAAGCCCTTGATGTGTTTATTGATTATTTTCATTAAAATTTATTAAAGAAATACTAAATAAAATTAACACATGAATTTAAAAACTCAACTATTCCACACAGGGATTTTGCAAAATACTTTTCCTTCTTCATATCCTGTACACATAGGAGGAACTATCGCCATGTACTCTCAGAGACAAGGCAAGAATCAACTACGTTACTATCTGAGGCTAATTTTATCCTCAACATCCTGGGGCTACTTAACTACAATCCAGTTATCCGCTTGTGGCACTAACCAATAACAGGAAAGAATATCCGTAGCAAATCCATTGTACTGTGATGCCAAAAACAATTCAGAGATTTTAGGTCCCTTTATAATGATCAGATATCTCTGAGGTGTCAACATTTGAAGAGCTAAAACACTTTTGGTCATTTCCTTGGTAAATATGCTGAAACTGAAGGATCAAATAACTTGTTCAATTTATAATGTCTTATTACAAATTTTTAATTTTTTACAAATGAATTATTAAAGTCACAAGTGATAGTGGCTCCCTTTGAAGAATTATTTAACACCTTCCTTTAGAAATCAGCTTAATTCAGCACTTAAAAGATAGTAAAAAATTTTTTTTTAAAAGTGCCTGTGTTATCTCTGTGTATGGATTCACCATCTATATACCTGCCAAGTTGTATGGATGGTAAATATAATAGAAAATTTGCCAGGTGATGTCAGTTAAGCTATATGACATGACTTATAATCAATGAATAGTGGAAGTTATCAGGAGCAAAGAATGGTTAGCGAATGCACCAAATGACAAAAAAATCTCCTGGTCTAAAACTAGATATCAAAAATGAGTTTCTATTGCACTTAAGAGAATCAAGTTCTAGTTCTAGCTAAGCTGCCTTACACCTAGAGGAAGCTCTGAGTAAATCAACTTCCCAATCTTTAACATAAGAATTATTATGCCTTGGATATTGTCAAGATTAATGGGGATTATTTTGAGAGAAGAGAGACCTCTAATCTTATCTGGAAACCATAGTAGTATAAATGTATGTACTCCTGTGTATCTAAGGAAATAATTTTTAAATAAAAATCAGAATGAGACAAAGCATCCAACTTGGAGTTATAAAATCTAGGTTTGAGTTCTGGCTTTGCCATTTGGCTTTTTTGGCCTTGGTCTTTGTCTCTAAAAGTGTATAAAGTATTTTAAGTCAGTCATAATTGTAAAGTGCTATGTAAACAAGAACTGTTTCACAGAGAAGAGATATGATGAAAAGCAATGTAGCATAGTAGATAGAAAGCTGGTCAATGAGTCAGAAAATTCTGGGTTCAAGATGTATACTGCTTCCTGACCCCAGGTAGTCATCTAATTTCTCAATGTCCTTGATCTCTCACGAGGACTTTAAGTTGAAAAAAAAGTCACTCTGAACTGGTAGAAGATCCTTACTAGAAACTTCTTCCACCATTAGAAAGATCCCATCCAAAAAAATGTAGAAGGAAGAGAAGAGAACCAACAACAACAACAAATTTTTTTTAATTATTCTACTTGGTTTCAGAAAGCAGAAGTAAGAGCAACAGAAAGCTTTAAAGAGCATAATTTCATTTATTTATTCATTTATCTATTTTTTCTGCTATTCACATACATTCATTTTTAAAAACCCATTTCCTTGTGAATCCTGTTAGGAGAAAAAAAATCAGGAAAAAGGGGGAAAGCACAAGAGAAAAAAAAACAGAAGAGAAAGGAAAAAAATGAAGGTAGTATGTTGGTTTACATTCAAGTCTTCATAGTTCTCTCTCTGGATGCAAATGGTACTTTCCATGCAAAGTTTGTTGGGATTGCTTTAGATCACTGAACCAATGAGAAAAAAACAAGTCTTTCATAGTTGATCATCTAAAAATCTTGCTGTTACTGTATACAACATATCCATGATTCTGCTTATTTCACTCAACATCAGTTTGTGTAAATCTTTCCAGGCCTTTCTAAAATCACCTTGTTCATCATTTTTCATAGAACAATATTCCATTCCCTTCTTATACCATAACTTGTTCAGCCATTCCCCAATTGATGGTCATCCACTCCTTTTCCAATTCTTTGCTCCCATGGAGTTTTGCACATATGGGTCCTTTTCCCTCCTTTAACAATTTCCCTGGGATACAGACCCAGTAATGGCAGTGCTGGATCAAAAGGTATACACAATTTTACAGCCATTTGGGCAGAGTTCTAAACTGCTTAGAGAGCATAATTTCAATGCAATATGAGGAAAGATTTCATGAACAAATAGAACTGTCCAATGATCAAATTGATTGTCTTGTGAATCAGTTTATTTCTTACCACTGAAGGTCTTCAGGATTATTACTAAATTGGGGGGGATTGGAAGTGGAAATACTGCTACTTAAATGAAAAATGGTGGAGAAAAGAAGACAGAAACAAAGATTATCAACATTTCATAAAGAAGTTTAACTGAACCAATGGAATTATCAAGGGATACTATATGGAACTTGATGACACAATAATAAAATTCACGTGGAAAATTAAAATATTTAGACTATCAAGAAAACTAGATAGGGTCAAAAGAGGAAATAGCACTTCTAGAGCTCCAACTATATTATAAAGCTGGAATAGTCAAAAGCATTTGAAATTGGTTAAAAATAGAGAAGTAGAGCACAAAATAGTCTAGATAAGGAAGAATCAGAAACAATGGGACTCAATAAATCAGTGATTGAAAAACAGGAAAATATAAATACATAGGAAAGAATTCCCCATTTAATTAAAACTGCCTGGAAAACTAAAGTCCTCTGACAGAAATTAGGCTTAGACAAACATCTTAAACACCATGTCCACAGTACATACTAAATAGATACCTTAATATTAAAATCATACTATAAAAAATTCAGAAGTAGATTATATATCTTTCACTGCTATGGGTAGGACATATAGTCTTACCCAAACAATGAATAGAGGCAATTACAAAAGATAAAAAAAGATAACTGTGACTACATGGAATGTGAAAAGCTTTTTCACAAACCAAATTAATGACCTGCAGATGAGAAGACAAGCAGCTGAATTGGGGAAGAACTCTTTGAATCAAATTTTTCTGAGAAGGATTTGGTATCCAATATTATTTATAAACAAGTAACTTCTCTCTGTGTATATATATCTGTATGCATAGAGAGATTCCTATATCTATACTAAAGTCATTCTCAAATAGATAAGTGATCAAAGAATATGCATAAACAGCTCTTAAAGGATGAATTACAAACTATTAACAACCTTATGGAAGAATTTTCTACATAATTAATATTAAGAGAAATGTATGTTATAATAACCCGGAGGTTTACTTCATACTCTATAAATTGGCAAACAAGGCAAAAGATGGAATATATTAAAGTTAGAAGGGTGATAGGAAGGTAGGGTTGTGAGTGCATTGTTAGTGGAATTGAGAATCATGCAAACATTTTGGAAAGAAACTTGGAATTAAGAAAACAAAATAACTAAAATATCCATATCATTTTACTGAGAGTCCACTAGTAAGCTAATATAACAAGAAGGCTGCTAATAAAAAGAAAGTTCTTATCTACAACAAAGTAGTTATAGCAACATTTGTTGTGATATCACAGAGTTGTAAACAAAGTAGCTATCCACTGAATAAATAATAGTTATGTCAATTATGATACTACTCTACTCTAAGAAATAATGACCATAGAGAAGCACAGAAACATCTGTATGAATTGATGCAAAGTAAAGTAAGCAGAGACAAGAAAACAATATACACAATGACTATAACAATGTTAATGGGGGGAAAAAACAACCATACATACACACAAATCAAAAATGAATGCTGTAAAATTTTTAAAAATAAAAAAAAAACATGATTTAAAAGACAAGACATGAAAGACCTCCTTTTGCAGAGGTAGAAGATCCATAAGTATGGCATATTTCACGTATTTTCAGACTTCAGATATCATGATGATAATTTAATTTTTTTGTATTTTAAAATGTTATTATACAGAATGTCTCACTGCAAGGAGGAGAGAGTATTGTAGTAGGCAAAATGATGGTGATTCAAAAAGAAAAACAAAAGACATTAATTAAAAACTCATTTTGTATATAAAAAAGCTTAACTGGTAAAATAATCATTATAACAAGTAGACTGAAAGGACCTAGAAACTGTCTCAGTCAACAACACTTGACCTCTTTGCCTCATAAAACATCAATAAGCAGTATTTAGAAAAACAAATCTCACAAGAGATCCAACTAAGCCAAGTCATCCTTTGGTCACTTAGGGATAAAACTGGATTAAAGTCAACAAATAGAAGAAAAATGTCAAAGATCTGTAAAGATTTTTTTCTATAAATAGACACAAAACAATTGTGTTTGAATTCTAACATCACAGATTTATGATGTACTGGTCAGTGAGTTGGAAATAGTACTGAATGAAACAAAGATGTGATGAACAGCTCTCTTAAACTAAATATGAGAAAAGGAAATTCATACTAGAGAGAAAATAACTTTGGTTATATTAAGCATCAGTTTACAAAATGTATAAAAGAGGGAAGGATACAAAAGATTTTGGGAAAATCTTGTACCTTATTTTTTTAAGTGATTAAGAATAAGCCTACTGGTTATGTCTGCTTTCCCATCTCTAAAAAAGTAGTTGACTAATCTACATGTGCATTGAGGCATCTTTGATGAAGGTTCAAGAGGTTGGCTTTGGCAAAGATATTTTACTTTGACTACATCTTTATAGTCACCTAATTCACTGAAAAGTGTAAGGAGCATATGATATTGCAATGCTTCTTTGAAGACTATTACAAAACCATTTGATTTGACAGAGCTAAAATCTGCTTTAAAGGCTCTCCTCCAATAGATTGTCTCTTATACATATTTTGAAATCACAGGAAATAATATTAATTCCTCAAAATACATTACAGAAATAAATTTTTTCCATTTCTTTCTAATCAAATATTCTCAGAGATTTTTTGCTACTCTCATTGAAGAAATTCAGCCAGAAGTCATTGGAGAAGAGATAAAGGCCTAAAAAAAAGATAGTTAAGATGGTAAAATTGATATAGCTTGGTAACTGATTAGATGCAAATGTGACCACAGAGAAGATTCAAAGATCATTCCAAGATTATGCACCTTCATCCTTGGGACAATGTGATCTATCAACAGAAATATAAAATTAAAGGGATGGTAGTTGGGAGGGGTGAAAAATTCCATTTTGAACATTTTGAGTTTAATGAATTGGTGGGATATTTATTCAGAGATATTATAACTAGTATGTAGATGGAAATGCAGTACTAGAAGGCAGAGGAGAAGACAAAGTTGAAGTTACAGATTTAGAAGTCATTTGTATAGAGACGATAATTGAAACCATAGGAGAAGATGAATAAGGATGAGAATGGAAAAAGATACAACTGGGACTTTGGGAGACACCTATTCTTTAGGATACTGGAGAAAGATGATGAACTATCAAAAAAGACAGAAAAGGGACTAAAAATGTATAAAGGGATTCATGAAAACACATCACAGAAACCAAGGAGAGGCTAAATTTTATATATATAATCACATACATTTGTTCACTGTTTTACTAAGATGACTATGTTAGTTTTAGCAGCATAAACACCAATAATCATACCTCCCTCCAACTCCACTTCCAATGTCACCTCCCACCCCTCTTCCATGCCCAGGGTAGTCTGTTCTTTTTGTCTCTTAGAAAATACACAGGAATACAGGATATAAAGTAAGAATAAGTCAGTAGGAAGCTGATGATCCTTCTGTTATTCTAAAATTTAATTCTTTGTCCTCCAAAATCTTACTTGACTAGAACAGGCCTAATGCAATTGGGAAGAAATGATGTAACCCAGGAATAGGAAGAAGTTATCTCTACATCCCTTAAAGATCTCACACAAATAAATTTTTTTCAGGGAGTCATTGGATTTAAAAAAAAAAAACAAAAAAACCCTCTAGATTTCTTTATTTCAAACTTCAGCCTTAATTATCATTTTTGAGATTTGCAAGACACATAATTTTCCCTTACTTTAAACCTTTCTTTTTCTAGCAGGATTTCAGTTTTTGTAATTCAATGAAAGCCTGTACATGTAAAAAAAATATAAAATCATTGGTTAGAAAGTTATTCTTGCCATGTTTCCAAGAATCTAAGACATGTAAATTTAAAACAAAACAAAACACACTGTGATTTGCTTTGACAAAATGGTCTCAGTGAAGAAAAAGAGGTTCAAGTTCAACTATGAGTTTAAAGTGTCTACACTGTGAGTATTATTTTTTCCTTCTTTCTGTTCACTAACTAGCTTTATGGTTTTAAAGTGATTTAGCTTTTTTAATATCTTCAATATTGTTCCTAATAATACATCCATATATCTCACATTTGAAATTATTTGTTTTGTTTCTTTTCCAATAATCCTATAAAGTTAATGTTATTGACATTAAGGAGATGAGGAAATTAAGATATCATTGTTTGCAAAGGGACTTCAGTGTCACACTTAATAAGTGTTTTATACTTATTCCAATGGTAGAGCATGAATGAGTGAATTTGGAGGGAAAGGCTCACTTTTGTCTACTTAGGAAAAAGAGTGATGTGGTAGAAGGAGGGTTGGGTGCTAGTTAAAGTTTCACCATTAGCTATCTGGGAGATGGACACAGTTCAACACTAAATTGAATTTCACAAGTCAGTTTCACAGGTACAAATTAGTGAAGAGTTTCCACTCAGGAACATTCTCTACTCTTGGGCTTTCATAGCACTGCTCTAAGCTACATATCTGACAACTTCTCTCACTCTCTTTTGTTGGATTTTCATCCACAGTATCCATCAGAACAGCTGGAGTACTACTAACTCTTCTAAATATTTTCCCTCTTGGTGACATCTTCATAAGTCGATGCAGACAATTCACAGATGTATATATGCAGCCCAAATCCTTCTTCTCAATTCCACTCTCTTACATCATCAACTGCCTATTGAACATTTTAAATTATATGTTGCAAAAAACTCTCATGACTCTCCTTTATTGTATTAGGAAGATTCTACAGATCCCCTCGCAAAATAAGAAACCAGATGCGAAGATCCTTTCTCAAACTAAACTGCCAAGCATTCAAACTCTACTGCAGAAAGCATTAGTCTGAGTACATTGTTTGAAAACTCATTGTTTGACAAAGACTATTTTATGGAAAACTCACACAGGGCAAACGCTCACAAAGTGGCCAGAAAAAGTGATACAAGGACACTCTCAAGGTCTCTCTTAAGAACTTTAGAATTGATTTATGATATGGGAGTCACTGGCACAGGACCACTCAGCATGGCATGCCCTCATCAGAGAGGATGCTGTGCTCTATGAACAAAATAGAATTAAATTAGCTCAGAAGAAATGCAAGATGTACAAAGTTAGAGAAGTCACCCCCAATGTTTATAGGGACTATTTGTATCTGACCTATGGCAGAGCATTCCAAGCTCATACTGGTCTGATCAGCCACAGTCAGACACATCAATCTGACCCTAACAGGGATGTCATTTTGACCCTCTTTGAGAACAAAGGATAACAACCAGCCATCCCACATATCCAATCAATTACCAAATCTTGCCTTTTTCTATCTCCACAAACTCTCTTCCATTTGACCTTTGCTCATTAAACATGATCAGATCATTTGCCTGCTCAGTCAACTCCAGTGCCTCCCTAATGAATCTTGGATAAAAATGTTTGGCTTTTAAAGCTTTCATGACTTGACTAGAAGCTGTCTATCCAGCTTACATTATATATGGTTCTCCTTTGTTGTACTCCATTGTTCAGCCACTGATACTCTCTCTGTGTTCCTCATACATGATAATCCATCTTTTATCTATGTCTTTACCTATGTATACACACATGTGCGTATACATGTATGTGTACATGTTGCGATATGCATGTACAATACATGCATAGTGTGCACTAATGGATAAACTCTGTAAGTTATTCATTCAAATGCATGTCACAATTGTGGCAGGATACATTCTTCATCATCCACTTGGTCTTATCTGTATAAATGTTTATGCCAACTCATTTGATTGATTTTAGTTCTCTTCCAAGACACTCCATAATTGCCTGTGATTAAATGCAACAAAAAACCCACCATCATCTGGAGAATCTCACCATCTATATAGAATTCCCATTCAGGTGGTATTCTACACAGGTCTCTTTCAACACTAGCAAATACTTTTGGCTAGCATATATTTTGCTGTTTTATGCAACACTTGATATCTATGATCACTTGCATTGATAGAATTATTTTTAAGAGAAGAAAGGAGGGAAACAAATATTTAATAAGTATCTACACTATGCCAGGTGCTGTGCTAAGCACTTTGCAAGTATTATTTCATTTGATTCTCACAACCACCTTGCTATTATTATCCACATTTTACAATTGAGGAATCAGATAGAGAGTAAGTGATTTACTCAGGGATTCAGGTTGCTATTCAGTCATTTTAGTCCTATCTGATTCTTTTTCATGACCCTATTTGGGGGTTTTCTTGGCAAAGATACTGGAGTAGTTTGTCATTTCTTTCTGCAGCTTATTTTATAGATGAAGGAACCAAGGCAAACAGGGTTAGATGAATGGCGAAGGATCACACAGTTAGTAAGTATCTAAGGCTGTATTTGAATTCAGAGAGTTAGGTGGCACACTGGATAGAGCATTGTGCTTGAAATAAGAAGACATCTTGATGAGTTCATGATTATATTCATAAAACAAAAATAGAGAAAGAAATGACAAATCACTTCACCATCTTTACCAAGAAAAGTTTAAAATGGGGTTAAAAAAAGAGTCAGACATGATTGAAATGACTCAACAAGAAACAAGTTCCTGACTCTAGGTGCAGAGCTCTATCAATCAGGCTACCTTACTTAGGGACACAGCTAGTAAATGGCTGAAGCCAAATCCAAACTCAGGTCTTCCTGACTCCAGGCCCAGCACTCAATCCATAATACCTACCAGTTGCCTCTGAAACTATAGTTCTCAAGGAATATTGGATGATTTTGATGTATAGATGAATGGTATCTTATTGGAAAAGAGCCTTTGGGGTAAGATTTTGCTCTATTACATCAAATGTTATTTTTTATAATAAAAAATAAGTACAATGAAATCTTATATTCTCTATAATTTTTTCATTCAAGTGAAAATTGTAAAGTCAGTGCACTGTTTTTTGTTTGTTTTTTGGAGAATAACTTGCATTAAGTGACTTGCCCAGGGTCACACAGCTAGTAAGGTTCAAGAGTCTGATTCAGAATTCAAATTCAAGCCCTTCTGATTCCAGAGCCATTGCTCCATCCACTATCCCAACTAGCTGCCCCAATTCAATGCACTACTAAATAACACTTGCAAAAACTTGTTTGCCAACATAGAAAACCAAAATGGCCCTTAAAGTATTAGTTTCTTTCATTAATCCATTTTTTTTGTTTTTTAAAATAACATTTTATTTTTCAAAATACATGAAAAGATAGTTTTCAGCATTCACCTTTGCAAAATCTTGTATTCCCAATTTTTGCCCTTTCTTTCCCCATTCCCCTTCCCCAGACAAGATTAAACATGTGCAATTCTTCTAAAAATATTTTCATATTCATCAAAAGAAAAATGAGATCAAAATGGGAAAAAAACCCACAAGCAATCAATCACAAAAAAAGGTGAAAATACTATGCTTTGATCATTAATCCACTTTGCCAAAGTTCAGTTAGACATATTGCAAATTTCCTGGATCTTAGATACATCAACTGCCTTTTCTAATTCTTAGTATTTAGTGGTGTAGCAGAAAGAACATTGAATTTGAAGTCAAAATGATTAGGTGATCCTTAAGGTCTATTCCAACTCAGTAACTTCATGATGCTATGAACTACCTTCTAATTCCTAACAGGCATTCCTCACTTGGTGATTGAGAGAGTAAAGCAAGATCAAGCTACTTTGACCTGAAGGAAACTCAACAGATTTCATGATGCATTCATGGCAGTAGGTATAGCCTCCAAGCATGGATGCTGCAGTTCCTTAGTTTCCTCATCTTTTCCTTTGCCCCTTGACAGACTATAAAAAAGGACCTAGTTAGCACCTAGATAATCAACTAACATTTGTTAAGTGCTACCATATGCCAGATACTTCTAGACATTGGGGGTACAGAAACTAAAATTAAAGTGTCCTCGAAGAGTTGCCATTCTATGAAAGGAAATATATATATATATATAAAGATATATACAGAAATATGTAGAGGGATGGGGAGAGGATCACTAGTATCTGAAAAAGTTTCCTGATCTTTGGTCAAGACATTTATCTTTGTATTGAGTTTTGAAAGAAGAAAGGGGCTCTAAGAGGCAGAGGTGAAGAGGAAATTCATTACAGGCTGGGGATAGGCAGCATAAAGATTCTGGGCTAGAGTTTCTTTAGGGAAATATCCCCAAACTTTTACTTCATGTGCATTCTCTGCATGGACATCTGTTATTAAACATGTCACCCAATGATTATATACTTCCAAAGAGCAGCCAAAATTGGGAGAAAAGGCTACTGACAGGATCTGATGTCAGATCTTACCAATTAATGTCAGGTCTTACCAAGGAAGTCAAATTCCTCTGCAAGAAGTTAAAAAGACCTTCAATTAAACTCTACAGGCACTGAACTTCTAATTTCTTATTTAAATTGTTCAGTAAGTTTCATGATGACCCTCAAATATCTAGTCAGTCATTGATATGGGAGAAGCCATCAAGTAGTTAATCTTCAAACATAACTATGTTAATATTTTATTGGTTGCATTTCACTTTAATTGTAGCATGACTAAAACTCTATTGAGATAAACACTTTCCTTTAGATGAGTACCCTAGAGGACAGTAGCAATAAAACATTTATCACAGAAACAAACACACATAGACAATTACAAAACAATTACAGTATAAAACTGTCTGTCAATGGCCAGCCCAATATAATACTATATCAGACTTTGAGGGAAGGGCATGATTCTGTGGATAGTCAGAATAATCCAAATCTGGAGAGAGAGAAAGAGAGAGACAAGAAAAAATGATCCTCAACTGCTGTTCATTTAAACTCATGATTCTATGATCTATATTCAAAAGTTGACGTGATTTATTCAAGAATATTGTCAAAACCATGGTATATGTATCTATTTTTCTATTTAATCCATTATCTGACAAGTCTTTGGGTACATTTATGAAATAAAAATAGCCCATATTTTTTTCTTCAAAAGGTAGCAGAGAGACTATGAGAAAAGGAGAAGTTCATGGTAGCTTTAATGAGTTACTGTCTCTTTTCAACTCATCTTAAAAACTAAAATCACTACTTGAAAGTTCCTTGTGAATAGAGATTTATTCCTTCATTAGCATTGCATTCTAGCACAGTGCCTGGTACATAAGAGTGGTTTATTGACTGATTGGATCAGAGTTTTGCAGTGTCCCTTATTCTGATCATGGGAAGTAACATTCTTGGGTTGTCTTCTCATCTAGTCTCCCTCATCCAATGTAATGATTCTGTGCTCATTTAACATATTTATTTTTCTGATGCTAGGTAGGCTGAAGACTTTAAAAAAACAAACAAAACCCCACAGCCCCTTCTCTAGTATAGATAATTAGAAGCATATTTCAGAATCCAAATATGAGTCTTCTCTTACAAATATAAAAGAAGACATGCAATGGATTAATAATGCTGGATCTACATTTCTCTTCCTGTGCCCCCTCTTCCCAAGAAGACTGTTAGCCTTAATTTCTCCTCCATAGTTATATGCTTTCTTAGGAAAATGCTACATCTCTTGCTAGATGCTCAAGATTTTTTGATCAAATGGTACTAAGACATAACCAAACTTTCTTTTTTATCTAACTTCTGACTGATTCTCTTACTTGTGTATTA
Source organism: Myrmecobius fasciatus (assembly GCA_023553655.1). Lineage (NCBI taxonomy): Eukaryota > Metazoa > Chordata > Mammalia > Dasyuromorphia > Myrmecobiidae > Myrmecobius > Myrmecobius fasciatus. The sequence goes on along the minus strand of JAJPUD010000625.1, from coordinate 283,058 downwards.
TCCATTCCCTAGATTGCCTCTTTCTCCTTTTGTCTGCCTCTTTCAAGGACTTACATAGCCCATCAGTATTTCTGGTAGAAGAGACATAGGGAAAGAGAATAGGTGAAATGAAAGTTTAAATCACACAAAAAATTTCTTTGAGAATAGTCCTGAAAAAAATTTTATTGGAAGAAGAAATGAAAATTGTTAGCTAAAATAAAGTTAATGGGTTACTCCTCATGAACACAAAAAGTTGGCTATGTAAGAATCTACAGTGAAAGTTCTTTAATAGTCTAGAGACTAGGTCTGTGAATTGCTTAGTTCAGGGAATTCCTAGGTGAGGAAACTCTATCAATGAAGATAGACATCTTCTAGTAAACTTACAGTCTTAGACAGCTGTTGAGTACATTGAGAGATAAAATTACTTACCCAGGTTCACTCAATTCACATGTGTCCAATATAAAGTATGAACTCCTGACTGAGGTAAAGACAGACTTCTTTATATCTGTAGTTATCCATATATCTATATATAACTATCATCCACTTCAATAAGCTACCAAGGTCTTAGATACTATGTCAAAGACTGAACTTATTACCTCTCTTCCCATAGACCCAAACTCCTTCTTAACATTTCCTGTGTTGTCAGCATAGCCATCCTGTTTCCAGCTTCCACACACTCAAAGTTATAAAACTTTGATGTATCTTTAATTATACTTTCCCATTTATCCTCCATAGACAATTTGTCATTAAGACCTGTCAATATTTCCTTGGCAGTTTTAGATTCCACCCTCTTTTTTTCTCTGCTTTCACACCTCCAACCCTTGTCTAGGGTCCCATTACCACAATTCCAGTACTAACTCAGGTTCTTAGCTCATTATTCTGACTCTAGACTATTTGTCAGTTGCCAGTGGAATCTTCTTCAAACTCTGTTCTCCTCACTGAAATCTACACATTTTTAAACCTCAAATCAGCAAACACATCTGATTTTGGTAATAGCCATAGTCCTTCCATGAATAACAGATTTCAACTGCTTTACAATTTAATAAGTGGTCTTTGAGAATTGCTGTGGCAAGTATGGTGTTAATGAGTCTCTCCAAAGTGAGCTAGAGTGGTTCTTAGACAACCAATCTTCATTCTATCACTATGGCAGTGGCAGCTTTTTGGCCCCTGCTTTGGTCTTGGTTACATGGAATAGAGCAGAATGATGAATTTAGGGGGAAAAGTGTGCTATTGACCAAGGATTGATGGCATCATGACTATTCATTTTCTCTTATGGATCATGTAATGTATTTCTCAAGCTTCATTTTGCATGAAAAACATTCTTCCCTCAGCTTTTCTTTTCTCCATAGAAAAAATACTTTTGCTTTATTTTGTCATTTCCATTTAATTTAATTGACATTTAATTTGCCATTATTTTGCCATTGATTGCCACTAAACTGCCCTTGATGGAAAAAGTGATGATGATGATGATGATAAATAACAATAGCTAGTCATTAGATTGTATTGTAAAGTTTGAAAAAGAGCCTAATATCTCATTTGATCCCTATAAGACAGGCACTATTATTAACCTCCTTTTACAGGTGAGAAAACAGGCTGAGAAAGGTTAAGTAACTTGTCCAGTCTCTAATAGCTAATGAGTACTTGAGGGAGGATTTAAACTCAGTTCTTCTTGATTCCAGGTCCACTCTCTATTATGCCACCTAACTGACATAGACACTTTTGGTCAGTGTTTTTCTCATTTCATTATTTTTATTTTTCAGTACATAAAACCAATGCACTAAAAAATCATCTTAATTAAAATTTATATTGTACTTAAGATTTGCAAAAGATGAGGATTTACCTTTTTTTGTTCTAAGGTCACTTCAGTATAACAGATCTAGAATAGGTCCTCTTCATTTCTTGTGATTTTAAGGAACTTTTTCTCTTAACCTAATCTAGACACTTTAGAGGTCCTTGTGATATCTCATTAATCATTCTTCCAATAATCTGTACTATATTCTAGCTTGTTTTTTGAAGTAGAACTTTGTAAAACTGGACTGTTTGGGAAGCAACCAAAACAATGAGTTGGTCTTTGAACTGGGAAGGGAACATAACTAAAATGTTAATGGAATTAACGTCAGTGAATAAGTCATAATTATGTGAGAAAAAGTATGATCATCAGACAGGTAAGTTCATTGGAATCAGGAAGACCTGAACCCAAGTCCTGAGTTCAGACCTGCCTCTGACACATAATAATTGGGCACCCTGAGCAAGACACCTAAATTTCTCAGTATACCAAATAATTTTTTAAAACCATAAATTCCACATGAGTTGCTGATCTGCATCAGCTCAAAGAAGTTTTCCTAGTGGGATTTTTTCACACTGGCAAAAAGATTGATCTGTATTAGAAAAAGGAGTTAAATAAATGTTTGATGCACTTTGAGGTGGAACCAAGATGGCAGAGTAAAGGCAGGAATCTCACCCAAACTATTCCAAATTCCTTTAAATAATGACTCTAAACAAATTTTAGAAAATCTGAATACCCCAAAAGACAACTTAGAAACTCAGCAGAAAAGGTCTATGGAACCAGAGTGGGAGGCCTGCAAGCAATCCCAGTGCAGACCTGACCCCAGCTCTGGCCCCAGCTCTGGCCCTGGCCCCAGCATCAGAGAATTAGGACCACTGAATCAGCAGTGCTGGAGGCTTCTGGACCTTTCAGCATCAGGACACCAGGGAGGACTCAGAAGGTCAGTGGAGTAGCAATGGCATGAGAGTCTGGTGTGCAGTCCCAATGCAGGCTGGGTCAGCAGAGCCCCAGTCCCAGCCAGCACACAACATCTGTCTTATAGCTACAGTGGGAAGGGGACATATCCAATAGCTCCAGGGCAGAAAAGAGTGCTTGTGGTCAGATTCCTAGAGGGATTTCTGAAAACAGCTGCACAGAACCCCTGAAGCTGGGACAGTGCATGGTCCACCCTGGAAACAAAGCCCTACCTTAACAAAGAGTTAAAAGTGGAGTAATAGGCTAGGAAAATGAGCAGAAAACAGCAACAAAAAAAAGTTTCTGACAATTGAAAGTTATAATGGTGATAAGAAGGATCAAAACACACACTTAGAAGATGATAGCAAAATCAAAGCTCCTACATTCAAAGCCTCCAAGAAAAGTAAGAATTGGGCTCTGGCCATGGAAGAGCTCAAAAGGAACTTTTAAAATCAAGTAAGAGAGATAGAGGAAAAATTAGGAAAAGAATTGAGAGAGATGAAAAAAGAAATACAAAAAGTTAATGAGGAGAATGCCTTAAAAAAAATTGGCCAAATGGGAAAGAAGGTACAAAAACTCACTGAGGAAAATAATTCTTTAAAAAATAGAATTTAGCTAATGGAAACTAATGACTTTATGAGAAATTAAAATACAATAAAGCAAAACCAAAAAAATAGAAAAAAATAGAAAATATATCTTTGGAAAAAGAACTAGCCTGGAAAATAGATTCAGGAGAGAGAATTTTAAAATTAGTGGTCTACCCAAAAGTCATGATCAAAAGAAAAAAAGAGGCTAGACAGCATCTTTCAAGAAATTATCAAGGAAAACTGAACTGACATTCTAGAGGTAAAATAGAAATGGAAAGAATCCACCAATCACTACCTAAAAGAGATTACAAAATAAAAACTTCCAGGAATATTATAGCCAAATTCTAGAACACCCAGGTCAAAGAGAAACAGCATCTACATTAGAGAATGGGAGGGCTTGGAATATGATATTCCAGAAAGCAAAGAAACTAGGATTGCAACCAAGAATCACCTACCCAGGAAAACTGAGTATAATCCTTCAAAGGAAAAGGTGGTCATTCAATGAAATGGAGGATTTTCAGTCATTTGTGATGAAAAGACTAGAGCTGAATAGAAAATTTGATTTTCAAATACAGGACTCTGGAGAAGCATATGGAGATAATCAGGAAAGTGATATCATAAGGGACTTAATAAGATTTATCTATTTACATTCCTACATGGGAGGATGATACTTGTAATTCTTTAGAATGTTTTCATTATTACGGCAGTTAGAAGGAGTATATATATATATATATATATATACATAT